>ML361189.1:0-48454 GCA_005239505.1 Nicotiana paniculata | reverse complement strand
ACCCATGAACAGAAGATAATAATAATTCTCATGGGGAATCAAGAATATAGACACCCCTACTATTTCTATGAATAGAGTAATTTATAGAAACTGTGTATTTGCTCGTTTCTTCAGTATAATTTGGACCATCCAAAAGAAAGAAGGGATAACCTTAACATACCTGAGCCGATTCTCCTGACAACCCTCCTAACACACGTCAATTGCGACAACACGTAACGGTGGATCGAAGTAGGGGAAAATCCATATAATATTCTTGAGAAATATTGTACTGTACACCCTTAGAATCGTAAAATCTCGTTGCTATTACGTGGTATAACTTTGTATGAATTCCTTTTCTAATTCAAGAACTCCCGCAACTCTCTTTGTGAACTGATCCTAATTCACGTTCCTTTAGAAGTCTTATGGTGAATAAGTAGATTCTTGAAACTTTTAAAATTCCTGAGTTTCAACCAAGAGCTTAAGCAAGTCTATGAACCAAGATCATAATTGGAAAATGAATTATCCATTTTAAGATCAAACATATCCTTTAAATAATACTATATCATATAGATTACTCCTAACACTTGAACCAAGAGTTCTCAACTTTTGTCACATTATCAAATGACATTATGAGTCATTTATTAAGGATGGGTTTGCTGCCACGTTGGGGAGGGGTTGGTCTTATCCAAATTTATCCACTTAATTCTTTAATTAATTTATTAATCTCCCATTAACCAATAATTATTCAATTATCCACACATTTAGGATTTATCTCAAATTACTTAAAATACCGCTTACTTTTAATGCACTTTATACACCTTACTATTATGGCTATGTGGTACTTTGTATGGAACTAGTCCATAAATACGGGATATTATAGCTTAGACCGTATTTTACCGCAAAATGTCAAATTTCGACGAAATTCATTTTCTTCGATTCTCTCACCCTCTCACCTTCACGAATTTACTTAACACTTGTTTGAAATAGTACAATAATTATAATCTCACAATAATCTCATTCCCGAACTTACGTCGATTAACTTACAAGAAACTTTATCGTACTAAAATGCGGGATGTAACAGTGATATAACTTTCACACCTAATTACTCACTCTATACCTCTCGGTAGTTTGAGTGACTTTGTCCGATTTGGATTTCTCAGGCCCAAATGGGTGCTCAAGCAATGCAAGTGAAATTGGCTCAAGTCGGTTATTACTATCTCTAGGCTTTAACCCTTTAATTGAGGCTATCAATCTCTTGAATTCACCCCAATTCATTGTTAGCCTACTTTACCTAGACTTGGGATCTCTTTCTCAAGAAGAGTCTAAGTCAAAAAGGCATGAATCAGTGTTTGCAACCACCAATTCTACAATTAAAGCATGAAATAAGATAAACATCACTAACTCATAAACAATTAAGCCCTAAAATTAAAGATCCATTAAATACCAACACTAGGGTTGGGTCACAACCCTAGCTATGGGTTTAGCTGCTCATAATAATGGTAGAAATCAAAGATGGAGATGTAATATAAGCCATAAAAGTCAATTACAAGAAGAAAATCTAAAGATATAAGCTAAATCTACTCTAAAATTACTCAAAGTGATAAAATGCGGCTGTTCATGAGCTCCATAATACAAACTTAACCTAAAAATGTGAAAAAAAATCTATTTATACACAACTAAAATTACTGGACAAAAATGCCCCTACAGAGGTTCCGCTGACCGCATAAAAATGGGTGCCTCAGCGTTTGGACTTTTGTGGCTGCGCATAAACGAGCGCGGACCGCGTTTTTCCAAATTTGGACTTGGACTGAGCTAGGTTTCGCGGACAGCGTAAAGTCTACCGCGTCCGCGTGATCTTCATTAGCGGCCGCGTATTTTGTTTGCAAACGCGTTCTTCAGCTGGCCTTAATTGCGAACTCCCTGATCCTCCTATCTCGCTCTTAGTGGAATTCCACTCGCGACTGCGCCATTAGTTTCGTGGTCGCGCTTTTGTAGCGCGGTCAGCGGTATACTTTGAGCCCAAATCAATCTCTATGAACTTCACTCTCGCGGGCTGCGTATTTGTGGTCGCCTCAGCGGAGGTGCTTACGGAGCCGCGTAATATCATCACTGTCTGTGCTCCAGTTCCATTCTTTGTGCTTGTGCAAGTTTGACTGCGTTATGAGTTTATTTTGGCTTCTTTGCTTCTTTTTGACCAAGACCTGCAAGTAAGCACCTTAAGTTAGTTTCCGGGAATACCTTAATGCATTTTTGACCCAAAACCTAAGCAAAAGAGAGAAAATAGTAGTCTAAAATCCCTAGTTATCAACTCCCCCAAACTTAAGCTCTTGCTTCTCCTCAAGCAAGCAAGGTAATTCCCACCTCCACAAGAAAAAATAAAATAATATTTCAGTTGTCCTAAGGTAACTTTATCAAGCTTCAATTGGAACTAACAATTACCCTCAACACAAATGCATTATTGACAACATTATGCTATGACTTTCTGAGTTTCATAGGTCTAATGTGACACGAGAGCTTCAAGAGTTGACTCAATTCATCAAAGAAACTCGCTCTCTCACATAGGTCATTGTGGATCCCAGAATCCTTCTCCTCTACTCTCCATGAGCTCATCTCACCTTATAGAATGTAACACTCAAAACCGGGATTGTAAAGAAGTGCACCCATCACTCTCAAAAGAATGCCACAAGTCCGGCTCTAAGTACCATAGGCTTGGCCCTCATGTAAATCACCACTAATGTAAGCTCACTCAACTTGAAATCCTATAGGGCTTTAGCGGGATGTAATGAAGGCTTTTTGGATCAAGGTCGGATATAATAAACTATGACGATATCATCTTTCCTTAAGCACTCCACTTTCTAAATTCGGCTTATGCTTTCTTGACTCTTTGAGTCATTTTCTTCTTTCATGGGGGAACTAGAGAGACACATCGTCACTCTTTTCTTCTATATGATGCTCATTTTTCTCGTTTTCTCATCATTCCAAGCTTTTCAACATTGATTTCTCGAATCCTTTCAACCTTTACTTTTCTTTTTACATGTTTCCTTTTGGCTTTTCATCCTTTTCTTTGCCTTTCCTTTACATCATATATTTTTGTTTCTTGAACCTTTAATCACTTTGAATTTCCTTGTCTATTCCCCCAAACTTATGTTTATGACTATTGTTCATCATGAATGCTAAGGAAAGATTGGGTGTCAAGAGAGGGTCATCATAGAACAGATGAAGGTCTGTAATTTGGTTATTGAATGAAAAAGGCTTAGGCTCAAAGGGGCTGACTAAGGATATTATACTAGTAGGCTATGGAAGTTTTCAAATTCAAATGGGACCAAGGAGAGCCTATAATCACTTCTCAAGTTGAGCTACACTTAGTATTTCACCTAGAAAAATATTCGGGGCAAGTTCTAGACTTGTTGGCACGGGACATGGGCTTGCAACTCAAAACCTCACCTCTCAAGCTGACAATTGTAAAAGAGAATCGAGTCCAGGGCCCACAACAACCTTAGCTAAGATTGAAGATCACAAATGGCTAAGAGAAACCACTTGATGATAGTTTTGGTCAACTCAAGATTCTAAAGGTCACAACTAGAGCTAATCTCGTCAACAACTTGTCTCTAACCATGAAATCAAAGGTAAATGTGTTGGTTCCAAGTGAAGCTTACTTGAGCCACTTTTATTCATTACTATCATATATCAAAACAAAAAGAAAAACAGACTCTATCCCTTAAGAAGGTTGTCACACCATCCATCGTTAGGAAGAGCCACCCGGTTCACACAAATTCCACCTTTGGAAAGAACCGTGGCATTAAGAAAACCAAAGACTTATTGATCACGAAAAAAATGTAAAACGAAGCTACAAATACAAAAAGAAGCTACTATATGAAATAAGAAGCTAAGCCATTAAGGAAAGTTGCAAAAAGAAGTAATAAAGTAAAAATACGAAATTAGTAAATCGAATATGTACAAAAGGGGAATAAAAAGAATATACACAAAATGGGGATGAATATATACATGGAATAGTAAAGTTATGTACATACCAAAAGTAAAAAGTACGAGAATGAAAGTACGAAAAGTAGAAAATAAAGAGAAACTGTATCAAAGTTATTACAAACCAATCATCAAAATCATCACATCAAAATAAGGCCACCCCCCCCCCCCCCCAAATAAAAATTAGCATTGTCCTCAATGCTATAAGCACAAATAGAATAGGGGAGGGATAGAGAGTAAAGAAAACTCCCTATGAGGCCTCTGTCTTTATGGGGTCACTGGTGGGGTCCCGTGACTGTCCAGACTCTTCACCCCTCTCGGGGTCATCCAGCTCAATCTCCAAGTCCTCGGTCTGGGGTATCACCACTCTCCTCACCGGCTCACTATCAGCCTCCTGCTCTGATATCTGTGTTGGCTGAGCTGTCTATGCTGCATGGGCAGTTTTTCCCATAAGGAGATTTAGAGGAATGTCACCGGAGGAAGTGAGCTTTGCCACCTCCCTCTTCAACTCTTCTTGACCCTTCTTCACTTTCCTCACCTGTTTGCCCAGCTCCTTGATTACTTTTTCATGATTACACAGAGACTCTAGAATCTTCTTCTAGTTCTCAAGAATACTCTTCAATAATTCCTCCACTGATAAAAGCATTTGGAGCTGTGCTGGAACTGCCTGAGCTGCTACGGTACTGGACAAGGAAGATAGTTTTGATGTAGCTACCTGCATCTAGTTGTTGATGTCGGCCAAAGTCTGATTTATCCTCAGTGCAGTTTGAGGGTAAGCAGATGAAGAAGGCACCGATGGTGGGATAGAAGTAGATGGCCCAGAGGGTGGATGTGGCGTGGCAGCAGATGAACCCTCGGCTGTGGAAGGCTCGGACCCAGTGGCCACTACCCTTGGCTCTTCAGACTGGCCAACGGAGATAGTGGCTTTGCCTTTGGACTTGGGGTTGTCTGGACCCTGAAGGCTATACAAGGAGAAGGGCCTTTTTGGCTTCACTTTCGTATCAAAATCTCTCCCATGTACATCCTGGTCCTCTAAGTACATGGTGAGGAAGTGTGGGTAAGTGTATGATCTCTCATCCTTCTCGATAGCTCTAGTAATGACCATGGACATATTGTTCCCTATATTTATCAGGAAGCCCGCCATGATAGAAGCCACAATGATCGCCCTGGTGACCGGGATATCACTGTCATGCTGAGAGGGGTCTATCCGGCTGCACACGATGGTGGAACATTGTCACGCTCCGAAATCCCACCATCGGGCCGTGATGGTGTCTAACATTGAACCCGCTAGACAAATAATTATGTACAGTGAAACTAACATGATAACATCGAATTAACAAAATAAGCTAAAATAGTTCACAACTTAACAACGGAAAAAAATAAAGTTTCAAAACTAAGTAAAGACAACATAATACAACGTTGCAATAATTTCCCAAAACCTGGAGTCACAAACTCACGAACTGTCTATAGGAGTGCTAAATACAAAGTCTAAAAGGAAATGCATAACTGTCTCTGAAAACTAGATACAGAAATGAAGAACTAGGGATAGGAGAGATGCCAAGTCCCACGAACGCCAGCGGGTATACCTTGAAGCCTCTAGGGTGAACTGAAGGACACTCCCACTAGTGATGTCCACCGGGTCCGGCAGCGTAATCTGCACAACATAAAGAAGTGCAGGTGTAGCATCAGTACAACCGACCCCATGTACTGAGTAAGTGCCGAGCCTAACCTCGGCGAAGTAGTGACGAGGCTAGGATACGACGACAAAATGTACCTGTGCAGTTCTATAGTATAATCTAAACAAGAATACAATTATGGGGAAAAACATGCTGGGTGTAAGAGAAAGAAAATACTGAAATGACAGAAACGAAAACAATAGTCTAAAATATCCGAAAATAGCAACGGGAATTGACAACACAAATTGAACAGTAAAAATAAATGGCACGGCATGTGCCCTCGTGCATAACAATGTAACATATGGCACGGAATAACCCCTCGTGCATAACAATATAAAATATGGCACATAATGTCCCCTCGCGCATAACAATATAAAATATGGCACGGAATGTCCCCTCGTGCATAACAATATAACATATGGCACAGAATGTCCCCTCGTGAATAACAATATAAAATATGGCATGGAATGTCCCCTAGTGCATAACAATATAAAATATGACACGGAATGTCCCCTCGTGCATAACAATATAAAATATGGAACGGAATATCCCCTCATGCATAACAATATAAAATATGGCACGGAATGTCCCCTCGTGCATAACAATATAAAATATGGCACGACATCACCCTTCGTGCTTTTACTCTCTTCCTTACCAATGCAATGAAAATTATCAAAACGGCAAGGAATGCAGCATAGTGGAATCACAAATCATGATCACCCGGCAAGGAGAAGATATCAGTCATTATCATAACAAATTGCCCGGCAAGGGTCTCAGCTATAACCAACCTTTTCAAGTATATCCTTTACAGTTGGGTCCGCAATAGGACCATTACATCACAAGTTTATCAACGAGGATTTTCTACAACAATAAACTTCCAAGTAGAGATAAATTCATAATACAATAGATGTGGAAGTAAGGACAAGAATTTCATCAAAAATGGACTCACGGGCATGCTTGACACACAATGCATAGGTACTCGTCACCTCACCTATGCATTGCACATGATAAACACTTAGACCATAGCATACGATACCTATTCCCTCACAAAAGTTAGGCAAGACACTTACCTCGGGTCCAAAAATAACAATCAAGCCTCTAACACCATCTTTCCTTTTGAATTCAACTCCGGAACAACAATATCTAGACATAATTAACTTAAATATATCAATACTGACTCAATAAATCGATCCCATTGCCTAATTATCCATTTCCTAGCATTCTTCCAAAAATACCAAATCCGACCCCGAGCCCGCTCGCTTGGATTCCAGTACTTCTCGAAGGGAACACCCACCCAAAGCCTAAGGATCATTAATATACGATTCTTACTTGATTTCATGGCCAATTCTTAGAAAATTCTCAAATGATCACAAGTTCTAGGTTACTACCCAAATTCTTGATTTTTGCACTAATTTATGTAGTTAATTAGGCTAGGATGCATGCATGAAACAAATTTTCGGGTAGAGTTCACTTACCTTATAGAACCTAGTTGAAAGCTCTTAAAAATGGAGGAAATCGCCTAAGGAAGAAGATGGAAAATGAGGAAAATGGGTTTAAAACCCGTATTTAAAACTCACTGCCTGAACAGTGATCTCGCACCTGCGGCTCTGGGGACCGCACCTGCGATCTTGCACTTGCGAGAAGAATCTTGCACCTGCGGAATTAGACTAGGGGGGTTTGGGATCGCACCTGCGAAGTGGAGACCGCACTTGCGGTCTCGCACTTGCGATAACTGGCCAGGCCATTGGTGATCGCACATGCGATGCCTGGGACCGCACCTGCGGTCTCGCACTTGCGACGCTGGGCAACCGCACCTGCGGTCACACCAGAGAAGGTCCACCAGCAGCTTTGTTTGCTGGTTTTTAGCCCCGTTAGGTGCCCGGAAGGCACCTGGGCCCACCCGAGCCCTAGTCCGAATATACCAACGAGTCCCAAATCATATTACGGACTCGCTCGAGCCTTCGGAACACTCAAAAAATCGCTAAAACTCGAAATCACACCCCCAAACCTCAAGAACCAAACTTAGGAACTTTAAGTTTTCTAGACTTCGCTAACCACGTGCCGAACTGACCTATAGTACTCGGAAAGACACCAAATATAAACACGACTTCCAAAATCATCCTACGAACTCATTCGACTGATTAAACCACTAAAATAACATCAAAACAATGAATTAAACCGCAAAACTCATAGTGTTTTCTTAAAGCTTCATAAAGACCAAATATTCCAATTTCGATCCGAACCACGTCATTCCAGGTTCGTTTTACACCAAATTTCACAGATAACTCGCATAACATATATTAAACTTGTTCCGGGCTCCGGAACCATAATACGGGCCCGGTAACGCAGATTTCACCTGAAAGTTCATTTTCAAAAGTCTTTCTTATTTTCAGAAAATAATTTTCTTTAAAAATTCATTTCTCGGGCTTGGGACCTCGGAATTCGATTCCGGGCATACATCCAGGTCCCATATTTTCCTACGGACCCTCCGGGACCGTCAAATTACGGGTTCGGGTCTTTTTACCCAAAATGTTGACCAAAGTCAACTTTATTTCATTAATTTATCACAAATTCAACAATTCAACACATTCCCACATAAAATCTTCCCAACTACGCGCTCGGACTGTGCACACACAACAAGGTAAGATTAAAGGAGGCTTTCGGGGCCTCGGAACACAGTTTCTGCTAAATTACAGAAGATGACCTTTTGGGTCATC
The DNA here is from genome assembly GCA_005239505.1 of Nicotiana paniculata. Taxonomy (NCBI): domain Eukaryota; kingdom Viridiplantae; phylum Streptophyta; class Magnoliopsida; order Solanales; family Solanaceae; genus Nicotiana; species Nicotiana paniculata. Next base: position 40,101 of record ML361189.1, on the reverse strand, counting down.
ACAATCTCCACCTCTAAAACAACCGTTCGTCCTCAAACGGACATAGAAAAGTAACTGAATCGGGGAAAAGGTGGGGATAATGGATCCGCATATCGGGCTCGGACTCTCAAGTAGCTGCCTCAACAGGCTGACCTCTCCACTGAACACGAACCGAAGGATAACTCTTCGATCTCAACTGTCGCAATTGCCGATCTAATATGGCTACCGGCTCCTCCTCATAAGACAAATCCTTGTCCAACTGGACACCACTGAAGTCAAGAACATGAGATTGTTGTGAAATATACCTCCGGAGCATAGACACGTGAAATACTGGATGCACGACTGACAAACTAGGTGGCAAGGCAAGTCTGTAGGCCACCAGTCCTACCCTGTCCAAAATCTCAAATGGACCAATGTACTAGGGCTCAACTTGCCCTTATTTCCGAATCTCATCACGCCCTTCATGGGCGACACCCGAAGAAATACCCAGTCGCCTATCATAAATGCCAAATCTCGAACTCTGCGATCTGCATAACTCTTGTTCCTGGACTACGCTGTATGAAGTCTATCCTGAATGATCTTCACCTTGTCCAAGGCATCCTGGACTAGCTCAGAACCCAACAATCTAGCCTCCCCCGCCTCAAACCACCCGACTGGAGACCGACACCATCTACCATACAACGCCTCATACAGAGATATCTGAATGCTCGACTGATAGTTGTTGTTGTAGGCAAACTCAGCTAAAGGCAAGAACTGGTCCCATGAACCACCAACGTTAATAACACAAGCTCGCAACATATCCTCCAAAGTCTGAATAGTACGCTCGAATTGCCCGTCCGTCTGAGGATGAAATGCGGTGCTCAAATCAATCTGGGTGCCCAACTCTCGCTGAAATACTCTCCAGAAATGAGAGGTAAACTGAGTACATCGGTCTGATATAATGGATACGAGCACACCATGCAGTCTAACAGTCTCCCTCATATAGATCCTTGCCAACTTCTCTGCTGAATACGAAACTGATACTGGAATGAAGTGCGCTGACTTGGTCAGTCTATCCACAACGACCCATACTGCATCGAACATCCTCTGAGTCCGTGGGAGTCCAACTACAAAGTCCATGGAGATACGCTCCCACTTCCACTCGGGAAGCTGAATCTGCTGCATCAAACCACCGGGTCTCTGGTGCTCGTACTTAACATGCTGACAATTCAAGCACCGAGCTACATAAGCTACAATATCCTTCTTCATTCTACGCCACCAATAATGCTGCCGCAAGTCCTAGTACATCTTTGCGGCGCCCAGATGAATAGAATACCTAGAACTATGGGCCTCCTATAGTATCAACTCTCGAATACCATCGACATCGGGTACACAAATACGACCCTGCATCATCAATACTACTTCAACATCAATCGTAACCTACTTGGCATCTCCGTGCCTGACTCTATCTCTAAGAACACATAAATGTTGATCATCATACTGCCTGGCCCGAATACGGTCATAAAATGAATAACGAGTCACGGTATGGGCCAAAACACTGCCAGTGTCAGAAACCTCCAATCTCACAAATCGGTTCGCTAATGCCTGAACATCCAAAGCAAGAGATCGCTCTCCGGCTGATAAATAGGCAAGACTACCCATACTAGCTGACTTCCGGCTCAAAGCATCATCCACCACATTGGCCTTCCCCGGATGATAAAGAATGGTAATATCATAATCCTTCAGTAACTCTAGCCATCTCCTGTGTCTCATGTTCAACTACTTCTGTTTAAACAAATACTATAAGCTCTTATGATCCGTGAACATCTCACATGGCACACCATACAAGTAATGCCTCCAAATCTTCAATGCATGCACAATAGCGGCTAACTCTAAGTCATGAACTGGATAGACCTTCTCATGGAACTTCAACTGACGAGAAGCATAGGCTATAACCTTGCCATCCTGCATCAACACTGCACCAAGTCCAACCCGTGAAGCATCACAATACACGGTATACGATCCTGAACCTGTTGGCAAAACCAACACTGGAGCCGTGGTCAAAGCTGTCTTGAGCTTCTGAAAGCTCGCCTCGCACTCCTCAGACCACCTGAAATGAGCACTCTTCTGAGTCAACCTAGTCATCGGGGCTGCAATGGATGAAAAGCCCTCCACAAACCCGTAATAATAACCTCTTAAGCCCAAGAAACTCCGGATCTCTGTAGCTGAGGTGGGTCTATGCCAATCTCTAACTGCTGAAATCCTCATGGGATCCACCTGAACACCTTTTGATGATACCACATGGCCTAGAAATGCAACTGAACTCAACCAAAACTTATACTTGGAGAATTCGGCATACAACTGACTATCCCTCAGAGTCTGGAGGACCACTCTAAGGTGCTGCTCATGCTCCTCTCAGCTGCGAGAGTATACCAATATATCATCAATGAAAACAATCACAAATGAGTCCAAATAAGGCCTGAACACTCGGTGCATCAAATCCATAAAAGCAGCAAGGGCATTCATCAGCCCGAATGACATCACCAAGAACTCATAATGCCCATAACGAGTGCGAAAAGCTGTCTTAGGGACATCAGACACCCTAATCCTCAGCTGATGGTAACCAGATCCCAAGTCAATCTTGGAAAACACTGAAGCACCCTGAAGCTGGTCGAATAAATCATCAATCCTTGGCAAAGGATACTTCTTCTTAATATTAACCTTATTCAACGGCCTGTAGTCAATACACATCCTCATCGAGCCATCTTTCTTCTAGAAAAAGAATACTGGAGCACCCCAAGGAGAGATACTAGGACTAATGAAGCCTTTATCCAACAAATCTTGCAACTGATCTTTCAACTCCTTCAACTCTGGCGGGGCCATTCGATACGGCCGAGTAGAAATAGGCTGGGTGCCCTGAGCTTACTCAATACAAAAATCAATATCCCTGTCGGGTGGCATACCCGGCAAGTCATCAGGGAAAACTTCTGGAAACTCACGAACCACGGGCACCGACTCCACGGAAGGAACCTCGGCGCTAGAATCACGAACATGGGCCAGATAGTCCAAACAACCCTTCTCGACCATGCGCCGATCCTTCATATAAGAAATAACTCTACTAGAAGAATGAATAGGAGTTCCCTTCCACTCCAAACGAGGCACCCTGGCAAAACCAAGGTCACTGTCTTGGCATGACAGTCCAGGATGGCATAATATGGGGATAACCAATCCATCCCCAATATAACATCGAAGTCAAGCATATCAAGAAGCAAGAGATCAACCTGAGTCTCCAGACCACCAATGACTACCAAGCAAGCACGGTAGAATCGATCTACCACTATAGAATCACCAACCAGTGTAGAAACATGCACAGCAGTACTCAAGGAATCACGGGGCATACTCAAATAAAGGGAAAAATATGAAGATACATAGGAGAATGTAGAACCCGGATCAAATAACACCAAAGCCTCTCGGCTGCAAACTGAAACTGTACCTGTAATAACTGCAACGGAAACCTCGGCATCAGGCATGGTAGGAAAAGCATAACACCGGGGCTGAGCCCCTCCAACCTGATCATCTCTGGGTCGACCTACTGTGGCTGACCTCTACCTCTCGTGGCATGTCCTCCACCTCTATGATTCTAACCTCTACCTCTGGCACCCCGACCACCATCCCTATCTAACTGAGGGGGTAGGGGTGCGCCTGACGCGGGAACTATGGCACGGGAACCCTGATACTGAGACCCACCAGGACCTCAGGGGCAAAACCTGGAAATATTCCCCAAACCACCGCAAGTATAACAAGGCCTCTGCTGACTCTGGAACTGGCCCTGTCGACCCTGATAACCACCCTGGAAATTCTGAAGCGGCGGTGCACTGATAGGTGCTTGTGGTGCACCAATAGGAGCTGGTGGTGCACTGTGAGCTACCTGAAGTGCCGACTGATAGGGTCTAGTAGGATGACCTCTTCCTGAAGAATCCCTGCCCCCAGATGAGGCTCCACTGAAATGACCGAAATGACGGGGTCTCTTGTCAGCCCCCATGACCACCACCCTGTGACATAATCATCTCAATCCTCCCGGCCACATTGGCTGCATCCTGGAACGAAATATCAGTACCTGACTCTCTAGCCATCTGAAGTCTGATAGGCTGGTCCAATCCCTCAACAAATATCTGAACCCTCTCCCGATTAGTGGGAAGTATCATAAGAGCATGCGGGATAGAGTTATGAACCTGGTTTCGTACTGAGTGACCGTCATAGATCCCTGCTAGAGACGCTCAAACTGCCTCCGAAGGTCCTCTCTCTCAGTAATGGGAAGGAACTTCCCCAAAAATACCTCTGAGAACAGAGTCCAAGTCGAAGGTGTAAACCCAGCTGGTCTAGCTAAGCAATAGCCTCTCCACCAACTCTTGGCTGCGCCAGCTAACCGAAAAGTAGCGAAGTCAACTCCGTTGGACTCTACTATGCCCATGTTCCGAAGAACCTCATGGAAGCTGTCCAAATAATCCTGGGGATCCTCTTATGGTGAACCAGTAAAAGTAGCAGTGAATAACATAGTGAACCTGTCCAGTCTCCACAAAGCATATGCTGACATAGCTGCTCCCTATGCTACCGGTGCTGCAATACCCGGCTGAGCTACTCCGGCTGGCTGAAGTGCCGGAGTATAAAACTGTGGAGCTAGCTGCTCTGGCGTGCGAGTGGCAGGAGTCTGGGTACCTCCCCCAGCATGAGAGACGGCTGGTGTACTAGGAAGAAGACCCGCCTGTGCTACACTCTCCATGAGTCCGACGAGACGGACAAGAGCGTCCTGAAGCATTGGGGTAGCTATGAACCCCTCTGGGACCTGATCTGGTCCAACGGGGACTGCGGGAACTGGGGCTGCTGCTCTAGGCTGAGCCCGGCCCCGGCCTCGGCCTCTAGCATGGCCTCGTCCTAGACCTCGACCCGAGTAGGAGTGGTAGCAGGAGTCTCGGGCTGCTGAGAGGAACTTTGGGAAGCACGCGTCCTCGCCATCTGCGAGAGAATAGAATAGAAACTCAATCAGTTCTCAGAATTCATATCGCACGACAGAGATGGAAAGAAATGTGGAGTCATCCTAACTTTGCACCCTATGGGGGATAAATACAGACGTCTCCTTACCGATCCCTCAGACTCTACCAGGTTGTCCGTGAGTTGTGAGACCTAAGTAACCTAGTGGTCTGATACCAACTTGTCACGCCCCGAAATCCCACCATCGGGCATTGATGACGTCTAACGTTGAACCCGCCAGACAAGCCAACGTGTACAGTTAAACTAACATAATAACATCGAATTAACAGAATAAGCTAAAACAATTCACAACTTAACAGCAGAAAATAAATAAAGTTTCAAAACTAAGTAAAGACAACATAATACAACTTCGCAATAATTTCCCAAAACCTGGAGTTACAAACTCACGAACTGTCTATAGGAGTGCTAAATACAAAGTCTGAAAGGAAATGCATGACTGTCTCTGAAAACTAGAGGAAAAACAAGACATAAATGAAGAACTAGGGATAGGAGAGACGCCAAGGCCCACGAACGCCACCGGGTATACATTGAAGCCTCTAGGGTGAACTGAAGGACACTCCCACTAGTGATGTCAACCGGGTATGGCTGCATAATCTTCACAACATAAAGAAGTGCAGGTATATCATCAGTACGATCGACCCCATGTACTGAGTAAGTGCCGAGCATAACCTCGGCGAAGTAGTGATGAGGCTAGGACACGACAACAAAATGTACCTGTGCAGTTCAATAGTATAGCAGAGTCTAAACAAGAATACAATTACGGGGAAAAACATGTTGGGGGTAAGAGATAGCAAATACTGAAATGACGAAAACGAAAACAACAGTCTAAAATATTCGAAAATAGCAACGGGAATTGACAACGCAAATTAAACAGTGAAAAGAAACGGCACAGCATGTCCCCTCGTGCATAACAATGTAACATATGGAACGGAATGTTCCCTCATGCATAACAATATAAAATATGGCACAGAATGTCCCCTCGTGCATAACAATATAAAATATGGCACGGAATGTCCCCTCGTGCACAACAATATAAAATATGGCACGAAATGTCCCCTCGTGCATAACAATATAAAATATGGCACGAAATGTCCCCTCGTGCATAACAATATAATATATGGCACGGAATGTCCCCTCGTCCATAACAATATAAAATATGGCACGGAATGTCCCCTTGTGCATAACAATATAAATATGGCACGGAATGTCCCCTCGTGCATAACAATATAAAATATGGCATAGCATCACCCTTCGTGCTTTTACTCTCTTCCTCACCAATGCAATGACAGTTATCAAAACGGCAAGGAATGCAGCATAGTGGAATCACAAATCATGATCACGCGGCAAGGAGAAAATATCAGTCATTATCATAACAAATAGCCCGACAATGGTCTCAGCTATAACCAACTTTTTCAAGTATATCCTTTACAGTTGGGTCCTCAATTGGACCATTACATCACAAGTTCATCAACGAAGATTTTCAACAACAATCAACTTCCAAGTAGAGATAAATTCATAATACAATAGATGTGGAAGTAAGGACAAGAATTTCATCAAAAATGGACTCACGGGCATGCTTGACACACAATGCATAGGTACTCGTCACCTCACCTATGCATTGCACATGATAAACACTTAGCACATAGCATATGATACCTATTCCCTCACCAAAGTTAGGCAAGACACTTACCTCGGGTCCAAAAATAGCAATCAAGCCTCTAACACCGTCTTTCCTTTTGAATTCAATTCCGGAACAACAATATCTAGGCATAATTAACTTAAGTATATCAATAATGACTCAATAAATCGACCCCATAGCCTAATTATCCATTTCCTGGCATTCTTCCAAAAATACCAAATCCGACCCCGAGACCGCTTGCTCGGATTCCAATACTTCTCGAAGGGAACACCCAACCAAAGCCTAGGATCATTAATATACGATTCTTACTTGATTTCATGGCCAAATCACAGAAAATTCTCAAATGATCGCAAGTTCTAGGTTACTACCCAAATTCTTGATTTTTGCACTAATTTATGTAGTTAATTAGGCTAGGATGCATGCATGAAACAAATTTCCTGGTAGAGTTCACTTACCTTATAGGACCTGATTGAAAGCTCTTAAAAATAGAGGAAATCGCCTAAGGAAGAAGATGGAAAATGAGAAAAATGGGTTTAAAACCTGTATTTAAAACTCGCTGCCTGAACAGTGATCTCGCACCTGCGGCTCTGGGGACCGCACCTGCGATCTCGCACTTGCGAGAAGAATCTTGCACCTGCGAAATTAGGCTAGGGGGTTTGGGATCGCACCTGCGAAGTGGAGACTGCACCTCCGGTCTCGCACCTGCGATAACTGGCCAGGACATTCGTGATCGCACCTGCGATGCCTGGAACCACACCTGTGGTCTCGCACCTGCGATGCTGGGCAACCGCACCTGCGGTCACACCAGAGTAGGTGCACCAGCAGCTTTGTTTGCTGGTTTTTAGCCCCGTTAGGTGCCCGGAAGGCACCTGGGACCACCCAAGCCCTAGTCCGAATATACCAATGAGTCCCAAATCATATTACGGACTTGCTCGAGCCTTCGGAACACTCAAAACAATGCTAAAACTCAAAATCACACCCCCAAACCTCAAGAACCAAACTTAGGAACTTTAAGTTTTCAAGACTTCGCTAACCACGTGTCGAACTGACCTATACTACTCGGAAAGACACCAAATATAAGCATGACTTCCAAAATCATCCTACGAACTCATTCGACTGATTAAACCACTAAAATAACATCAAAACAATGAATTAAACCTCAAAACTCATAGTGTTTTCTTTAAGCTTCATAAAGACCAAATATTCCAATTTCGATCCAAACCACGTCATTTCAGGTTCGTTTTACACCAAATTTCACAGATAACTCGCATAACATATATTAAACCTGTTCCGGGCTCCGGAACCATAATACGGACCCGGTAACGCAGATTTCACCTCAAAGTTCATTTTTAAAAGTCTTTTTTATTTTCAGGAAACAATTTTCTTTAAAAATTCATTTCTCGGGCTTGGGACCTCGAAATTCAATTCCGGGCATACACCCAGGTCCCATATTTAGCTACGGACCCTCCGGGACAGTTAAATCACGGGTCCGGATCCGTTTACCAGAAATGTTGACCAAAGTCAACTTTATTTCATTCATAATCACAAATTCAACAGTTCAAGACATTCCTACATAAAAGCTTCCCGGCTACGCGCTTGGGCTGTGCACGCACAACGAGGAAAGATTAACGGAGGTTTTCGCGCCCTTGGAACACAATTTCTGCTAAATTACACAAGATGAACTTTTGGGTCATCACAAACTCCCTTTTGCTTCAAAGTTCAGGCGTTCCTTAAAATTAGAACTCCAGGTGTAAGCCAAGCTGGAGTAGTCCTAGGAATGGCTGTCACTGATGCAAGCCATGGACGGGCTAATTCATCCAGTGAAACCTTCTCCACATAGCGAGATTCATCCACATCATCGAACCCAACATACTCATTCAGTATCTTGCCATCAAATTTAATCTTTCGGTTCTGTACTTTGGTCAAATATGTGCCCTTTTTGATGTGGGCGACATTAGCAGAAAATTCCTTGACCAAGTACTCGTTGGACTCCAGTAGCTTGTTGATGAAGAACTTCCACCCCATCCTTTCATCGAATTGGCTCTTGACATTGGGATTGTGGGGTAGAAGATCTGGCTCTATGAATTGCCTCTCAAGTGTGAGTGACCTTTGAGGCCACCATTCTCGGAACTTGTGGTAAGATTTCTCACCGCCGAATCTGTCTTGCCGCACCACCGGGTTCCTTGATCTCGCCAAACCCCCAACCCTAGTGTCACCACCTCTTTCGTCATCGGGACATCCTCGTCACTATCAACATTAACTGGAAATGCTATGGAGGCCGAAGTTGTTGCAGTTGGGTCAGGTGGTGTTGGTGTCTCGCTACCTCCTTTTGAGCCCTCAGATGACCCAGACAAGGAAATAGATTCATCGACGAGATGGAAAGTCTTAGATTGTGCCTCTTGTTGGGTTTGGGAAGTTTCCCCCTCAGAAATCTCCCGGGAGGGACATATTCACTGGTCTCCGAAGTGTCGGTAGTGGGTCTCAGGGGGATTTGTTTCTTCGTAATGACTCTTTGAGGAGCTAGAGGTGCAATCTATTTTCCTCTCCCCCGGCACCCGGGAGGATTCTCCCCTCCCTTGTTGTTTCTTCGAACCACCATGAGATCTAACCATTATCTGCATATACAATCAGTGAAAGCTCATTAGTATTGGTGCTCAAGCAAGTATCAGATGAAAGTAGATAAATGATTACATTATGTCACAGGATAATGGACCGCTGTCAGCAGAAAAAGAGATGCGACAACAGACTGGCCACCGCTGTTAGCGGAAAAAGGAATGCGTTCAGCGGAAGACTGGGGTTCAGACTACCCAGTCTCTAAAGTTTGATCACCGCTGACCGCGAAAATCTGGGCGCGACCGTGAAAACTGCATCGCTGTCCGCGTAAAAACTAACGCTGTCGCATACCCAATTTAACAACTCTCTGAATGGCAGTTCCGCGATCCCTGAAATTAGAAGTGCGGCCGCGTAATGCAGGACACTGATTGTGAAAATTTCACCGCGGTCGCGAAGAAGTAAGCCATTTTTAACTCAGCAAATCCTATGAGCGCGGACCACAGAATTACGGCTGCGGCCGCGGAATGCAAACTGAACGGGCACTGACGAAGACTTTGAAACCTAGGGTTTTCACTTAGCATACAAGTTAGGCAATTATGCGTAAAGGTGAATAACCTCTCCCCCATTAGGCATGCTAATTAATTACCCATCTAGTTTCATCAATCAAGCATGATTATGATTTTAGGCATGTAGTAACCCTAACTAGAAAGAAAAATTGAAACTAACTAAAAAGAAAAAGAAAGAACTACAACTAATACATAGAATCTAACATACCAGTTGTGAGATTGAAGTAGAAGCTTGACTCTTGGTTATTATGATGAGAATAAAGATCAAAGAGAGGGGGATGAACAATGCTCTATGGGTTTGAGAGTTGTAAGTTCTAAAAGTGTAAAAGGAGGAAGTCCCTGCTATTTATACTTAAAACCTAAGGGCCCACCGACCTACCTGGGTGGGGCCGCAAAATTTTACCGCGGTCCGTGATCACGCCCAACTATGCCTTATAAAAATAACTAAGCGGTCGTTGCAAATATAATCCGGTTTACAAGTCTGGAGTCGAATCCCATAGAGAACTAAGTTTTAGCTACAGTTGTTAACTATCACTAAGAAGATAAGCTCAAACAATTCCTAAGTTATAAATATTAAGATTCTTATATCTAATTAACTAAATAATTAAAGTAGTATATTAACAACTAAAGATACTACGGGTTGGGGAAAATATTAAGGAGGTCTAGAGTTATGATTTCTCCAATTGTCGGAATCCTTCCCGCTATGTCTTCTATAATTTCGCCTAAGTATTCTCTACCAATCATGAGTGCTCTGCAAGTTGTAATTCTCTCCCGAGTAACTACCACAATTTACTAAAAATATTCTCCCAAATTACGCTAGATGGCATTAAGTATGGCTCACTCGGATCGCACCAAGGTTTCATTATCCATAATCCCACCTTTAAACCCTCCGTATTGATCCCTCATATACGTTAGGAGTGATGTTGTTCAAAAACTACCTAAATATGCACTCTCTCCCGAGTAATACAGACTAAATAGGCACATTTGATTGAGAGCTCTTCAACCAACCACAATATAAACGTCGTTGAACAAGTAGAGAAATTCAACGACTCAATTATATAAAAACATAACAAGAATTTATCCTACAAAAGGTTCCATCAAAACCCTAGATAAAAAATTACCTATTCATAATAGTATATAAAACTACAACATTAAAAGTCATAACCAACAATGAAAAATAGGAAGAGGAAGGAAAAACTCGTAAAAGAATTCTCCGCCTTGCTCCTATTGTGTCCATGCCTCCTTAGGTCGAATCTGTTTCAAAAATGTATATATACCAAGTAGGGTAGGTCCCAAACACTTATACCTTCTCCTACGTGAAAAAGGACACTTTTCCAGGTAAGGACGTCCGCGGCCGCAGATTTTACCCAATGTTCTGCCTCACATCCGCAGCCAGATCTGCGGCTGAGGATTTGACCGAGTTTTTAGCCCTTTTATATTTGGAATTTGGAATAACGTAAAACATGAAAGTTGTATCCCTTTGAATTATCTTTCCAACTATATATTGTGGAGCCCAAATGGAATTCTGAGCGAAGGATTATGTACATTTAACTAGATAGTGTGTAATATGCTTACTCGATTCTTCGTTCATTCTTAACTATCATACGTTGATCCCCAAACACGATCCCGGATTAGTTCCTTGGGATTTTACTCAGACTTAAAAGTTACAAATCACTTGAATTAATTCCATAACATCTACATAGCTCGAAATCACTCCTACAAGGCATAAAATACACAATTAGTGGAAAACACTAGCGATTAAAGCTCAAACTCAATTAAAGTGCAGTAAATTAGAGTGTAATAAGAGACTAAAATACGTAGTTATAGCCTATCATCAACACCCCAAACTTATACCATTTCTCGTCCTCAATTAATCAAACTACACTTTATATAGACACGACCTTTTAAAACAATTCTCCTAACTCATCACACCAAGAATACTTAAAATAGACTAAGCACAAAAGCGTAACATCTTCACCTCAAGATTTGACTTACAAGTACCACGCAGTATTCAAAACTCACCCACTTACTCTAACATATAGGTCACTGATATTATCTTTCTTTCATGAATCAAGTGCCCTCACACAAAAAAAAGAGTAGTTCCACACAATAAAATTTAAAAACAGTTAGGAACTCAAGATAGAAAGAATGCACTCACTCTCAGAAATAACATTCATATGCCACAAAATATGCACCATAGACTTGCCCGTAGTGTACTACTTACTAATCGAGCTCATTAAGTCTAGGATCAAGTAGGACTTTATTTGGTTGTAATGTAGGCTGCGGGACAGGTAGGATACATTTAGATATAAGAGTGACTACACCTCCCTAAGCACTTTAATACATATACTTTAACATTCAAACCCCATACTTATATCAAACCAAACTCCACCTTCACATCAATGTATGTTACCCCATACCACTTTAAGCACAATTACATCAAGAGTAGCCACTTATCAAAGAATGTTTTTTTTTCACAGCAATACTACTTTTTTTTTCTTTTCTTTCTTTCTTTTATTTAAGTGGCTCTTACTTTTTTAAAACAGTGCACCTTTCTCCTTATTTCATTAGTTCCACTCAAATTCCAAACCAACCACCCCACACTTTAACTTTTACACAGTTCATAACAATTCAAGTGCTCATGAGAGGTTAGAAGGTTCAACTAGATGGTTAATTCAAACAAATGGGTAAGTCTTGTAATGTGGTTTCCAAAGAAATAGGATTACAATCTTAAAGAGGTTAACTACGATACATAACAATTAGGCGGGTAATATATACATATCAGGCTCAACAAAGAAACGCCTATGTCACTTCCAAGACTGAACAAAACTACTATTTTGCTTTGCAAACACACGGGGCAAGTTCTAGGCATCAAATGCAATGCACAGAATAACACCCAAACCTCACACACATATTTCATATAACTCACTCAGGATTGCATTCATCAAGACACTCTAGTCAAAGTAGTTAAACAAATTTAAAATCATACAATTTAAGGTACTTATACAAGAGTCAAAAACTGAGCCTAAGCGTCACAACCAAAGTAATCACTATTCTCAAGGCATAACAAAGTCAAGAGATATTTCGTCAATTCAAACACAACACAATGGCTTCTATTCCTAAAAAAAATAAAACTAACTATACCCGGTTCAAACAAAATCCTCAGAAAAGTACCGCGGCACAAAGAAAAATCAAGGGGGAATTGCTACACTAGCTAACAAAAGGAAATCTTTTTGTCTTTTTCCTTTCGACTTAAATCCCTAAAGAAAATTTTCTAATAGATCCATTGTCGAGAAAAGTCCAATCTTTTCTTTTTTTATAAAAAAAATTATTCAATTAAACTAACACAACTAAAATAGCATGGAAAGTCATCCAGACAATCTCCTCACCCCACACTTAAAATTATGCATTGTCCCCAATGCATACCATAACTAATAAGAGGGTAAAAAAAACTCCCTGGTAGGCCAAAGGCCGAAGCACTAGCAGCTCATGAGGTACTCAAACTTCTCCCAGGCCTGGTCCTTCGTACGGGTATCTCACACTTAGTTCCAACCATCTGGTTTTCTGTTGCATCCTTCCAATGGCTTTGCGTTCCATGCTCCTAAAAATCAAAAAGCGACACTACAAGAATAATAAAATAATAAAAAAATAAAATAAAAAAATAAAAAAAATAAAGTTGGGTTGCCTCCCAACAAGCACTTGATTTAACGTCGCGGCATGACGCGAATCACTTTCTGCCTCCACTTTGAACTTATGAATTGAACCCCAAGTTTTGATTCTGCTCTATGATCATGCTCTTGGGGCGATATAAATTGTTGCGAGCCAAAAATTAAATGATACTTTATGAACTTTTTGGCTTTCAACCGAGGATTTTCACTTTGCCCAGACGGCCTTGAACATTTCAGAATATAGGGCTCATCTACCTCTTCCTTTGACTCTTGTATTGGCTCATACAAATCAGTTTCCATTTCACCATCTGAACATAATGTAGAGAATTGTTTGGAATGAGGTCTAACGCGCTCAAATACATGAACTTCAAGATTTTTAACCTCCTCAACACCAATCATATTAGAGTCAACTAAATTTGTATCTTCAACGTCCATGGTTAACTCTAGTATTAGTTCTTCAATATTGACATCCTCAACTTTTAGTTGGATAGATTGTTGGTGTTCTACTCTGACCTCCTCCACTAGCATCTCCTCGTAATTTTTTAAATATTCAATTATAATCGCAATTTCTGCAGCCAATTCATGTTCAATTAGTTTACTAGCTTGAGCCTCCAAGTTGTGAATAGTTTCCTCTTGCCTTTGTATCTACAGTAGTTTCTCATCATATTTTTCCACAAGGAACTTCATCATATCATTGATCTCCTTCAGGTCAGCTTCCCAAGGTTCTTTGTTCCTATTCACTTCACATGAAAATGTAGAACCATCAACGTAAGGGGTTGGGGGAGTATAAGACATATAAGCACAACCATGAAAGTGACCATCTTGACCACCACACATATCACACACATTCCACACATAAGATTGAGTTGGTGTACATAACTCGCTCTCGGAAATATTTTGACAATTTTGCAATGGGTGATTTCCTTCACAATATGCATAAGGATGATTAAAAGTAGAATTACCAACATCAAAACTCTCATAATTTCAAGATTCCATATTTTTAAAATCAACAACTAAAACAAAAATTAAAAAAATCAAATAAAAAAAATAAAAATAAAACATCAAACTTGAAACCTAGCAATATGTACACCTACAGCTACACCGTCCGTTCCCTGGAAACGACGCCAAAATTTGATCATGCCCGACTATGCCTTATAAAAATTACTAAGCGGTTGTTGTAGATATAATTCGGTTTAAAAGTCCAGAATCGAATCACACAGAGAACTAAGGTTTAGCCACAATTGTTGGCTATCACTAAGAAGATAAACTCGAACAATTCCTAAGTTATAAATATTAAGAGTCTTATATCTAATTAAATAAATAATTAAAGTAGTATATTAACAACTAAAGATACTACGGGTTGGAGAAAAGATTAAGAAGGTCTAGAGTTATGATTTCCCCAATTGTCGGAATCCTTCCCGCTACGTCTTCTATAACTCGCCTAAGTATTTTATACCGATCATGAGCGCTCTGCGTGTTGTAATTCTCTCCTGAGTAACTACCACAATTTACTAGACATATTCTCCCGAATTACGCTAGCTGGCATTAAGTATGGGTCATTCGGATTGCCAAGGTGTCATTATCCTTAATCCCACCTTTAAACCCTCCATATTGATCCATCATATATGTTAGGAGTGATGTTATTTAACAACTACCTAAATATGCACTCTCTCCCGAGTAATACATACTAAGGAGGCACAGTCGATTAAGAGCTCTTCAACCAACCACAATATAAACGTAGTTGAACAAGTAGAGAAATCCAATAGCTCAATTATATAAAAACATAACAAGAATTTATCCTACAAAAGGTTCCATCAAAACCCTAGATAACAAATTACCTATTCGTAATATTATGTAAAATTACAATATTAAAAGTCATAACCAACAATGAAAAATCAGAAGAGGAAGGAAAAACTCGTAGAAGAATTTTCCGCCTTGCTCCTATTGTGTCTCTGCCTCCTTAGGTCGAATCTGTGTCAAAAAATCCCAAAAATAACGTTTTTCTATGTATATATACCAAGTAGGGTCGAGGCCAAACACTTATACCTTCTCCTACGCGAAAAAGGACACTTTTCTAGGTCAGGACGTCCGCGGCCGCGGATTGGGCCTCGAATTTTACCCAGTGTTCTGCCTCACATCCGCGGCCAGATCCGCGGCTGCTGATTCGACCGCGTTTTTAACCCTGTTTTGTTTTGAATTAGGAAAAATATGAAAGTTTTATCCCTTTGCATTATCTTTCCAACTATATGTTGTGGAGAAAAAATGTAGTTCTGAGAGAAAAGTTATGTACATTTTACTAGACGGTGCGTAGTATGCCTACTCAATTCTTCGTTCGTTCTTAACTATCATCCGTTGATCCCCGAAAACGATCCTGGCTTAATTACTTGGGATTTTACTCGGACTTCAAAGCTCTAAATCACTTGAATTCATTTCATAACATCTACATATCTCGGAATCACTCCTATAAGGCATAAAACACACAATTAGTGCAAAACACTAGCGATTAAAGCTCAAACTCAATTAAAATGCAGTAAATTAGAGTGTAATAAGCGACTAAAATACGTAATTATAGCCTATTATCAGTCCGCGCTTTGAAGAGCTACTGCTTCACCTACTTCCCGAGAGCGGAAAAAGATGTGCGGTCGCGAAACAACACCGTTGTCCCTGTAATAACCACCGCGAACGCGGATTGAACTTCAGAGAGTTACCACTCTGGACTTTTCAAGCTCGCTTCCGCTACATATTTACGCCTCCGCGAAACAGCTTTCGTTGACTGCGATATTTTGAGCGCGGTCCACGGTCCAATTTCCATACTTAGCCAAATTTTTCCAGTATCAGTCCTGCACTGCATAAAAAATTCCTACACAAATCTCACAAAAAGTTAGTTCAAAAGAGCCTAATCTAAGAAGAAAAATTTAAAAAAAAAAAAAAAAAAAAACCACTTGGATTGCCTCCCAAGAAGCGCCTGATTTAACGCCGCGGCACGACTCAAGTTACCATCATCATTGAAACTTGATCAAGGCCACCACGTGGCTGTCATCAAACTTGCCTAAGTAATGCTTCACACGGTGCACATTAACCCAGAAGATTTCACCATTTTTGTTCTTCAAGTCAAGAGCACCNAAAAATTTTAAAAAAAAAAAAAAAAAAAAACCACTTGGATTGCCTCCCAAGAAGCGCCTGATTTAACGCCGCGGCACGACTCAAGTTACCATCATCATTGAAACTTGATCAAGGCCACCACGTGGCTGTCATCAAACTTGCCTAAGTAATGCTTCACACGGTGCACATTAACCCAGAAGATTTCACCATTTTTGTTCTTCAAGTCAAGAGCACCAAAAGGTGTTACATGCACTACCTCAAAGGGGCCACTCCATTTGGACTTAAGCTTTCCCGAAAATACATGTAATCGGGAGTTGAAAAGATGGACCAAATCACCCTCTTTTAATTCGTTGCTTCGGGCATATTTGTTGTGCAAGTATTTCATCTTCTCCTTGTACAATGATGAACTTGAATAGGCATGAAACCGGAATTCATCTAGCTCATTGAGTTGTTCCACACGGAGATTTGGTGCAACATCACACTAAAGATTTAACCTCTTCAAGGCCCACATGGCTTTATGTTCTAGCTCAACCGTCAAATGACACGCTTTTCCAAACACCAACCGGTACAGAGACATACCAATTGGAGTCTCAAATGCAGTCCCATAAGCCCACAACGCATCATCAAGCTTCCTTGACCAATCCGTTCTATTTGCATTCACAGTTTTTGCCAATATGCTTTTGATTTCCCTATTTGAGACCTCACTTGTCCACTAGCTTGGGGGAGATAAGGAGTTGAGACCTGGTGATTGACACCATACTTTACAAGGAAAGTGTCAAATGCCCTATTGCAGAAATGAGACCCCCATCACTAATAATTGCACGAGGAGTACCAAACCGTGTGAAGATATTTTTCTTGAGAAACCCCACCACACTTCGGGCTTCGTTGTTGGTCAAATCCATGGCTTCAACCCAATTGGAAACATAAACCAACGCCACCATAATGTAAATACCCACACGAACTCACAAAAGTTCCCATGAAGTATATGCCCTACACGTCAAAAATGTCAACTTCAAAAATAGTAGTGAGAGGCATTCATCCTTATTTGATATTCCCCCATCTCTTTGGCATTAATCACACCTCTTGACGAGGTCACTTGCATCTTTATACAGGGTTGTCCAATAGAATCCACAACTAAGAACCTTGGAAGCAGTTCTCGCTCCACCGTGATGACCACCATAGGGCGAGGAATGACAAGCATCAAGTATACTCACTTGCTCCTCCTCTGGGACACATCTACGAATCACCCCATCATAGCATGAACAAATAGGGCTCATCCCAATAATAGTCAAAACTGTCCCGTTTGAGTTTCTTCCTTTGGTTAGAAGAGAGCTCACACGGGACAATGTCGACAACAAGGAAATCGGCAACATCCGCGAACCAAGGCATATCATTCAAAGAAACAGAGAGGAGTTGCTCCCCCGGGAATGCATCATTAATTTCAAGACCATCTTTGGGCCTCCATTCCTCTTCTAGATGGGACAAATGATCCGCTACCTGATTTTCACTTCCTTTCCTATCAATGATCTCGAGGTCAAACTTTTGAAGAAACAAAACCCATCTCATCAATCTAGATTTTGAGTCCTTTTTTGTCATCAAGTACCGGAGTGTCGCGTGATCGGTGTGAACAATCACTTTGGTACCCATGAGATAAGTCCTAAATTTCTCCATGGCGAACACAATTTCCAACAACTCTTTCTCCATGACTGTACAATTGACCTGGGCATCATTCATTGTTTTTCTTGCATAGTACACCGGATGAAATATTTTGTTCATCCTTTGTCCCAAAACCGCTCCTACTGCAACGTCACTTGCATCGCACATGAGCTCAAAGGGAGAGCTCCAATTGGGTGCGGTAATGATTGGAGTGGTTGTCAATTTATACTTCAAGAGCTCAAAATCCTTCATGCACTCTTCATTGAACACAAAATTTTCATTCTTTTCTAGTAGCTTGCACAAGGGATTCACCACTTTGGAGAAGTCTTTGATGAACCTTCGGTAGAACCCCATGTGCCTAAGAAAGCTCCTAACTCCCTTGACGGAAGTAGGAGGAGGTAGCTTTGAAATCACTTCTATATTTTCCTTGTCCACTTAAATCCCATTCTTTGAGATCTTATGGTCGAGGATAATGCCTTCCTCGACCATAAAGTGGCATTTTTCCCAATTGAGCACAAGATTTGTCTCTTCACATCGGGCAAGAACCTTATCAAAACTTTCCAAACGTTCTTCAAAGGAGTCTCCAACCACACTAAAATCATCCATAAAGACTTCAAGGAAGTCCTCCACCATGTCCGTAAATATGGCCATCATGCACCGCTGAAAGGTAGCGGGTGCATTACACAATCCAAAAGGCATCCGAGAGAATGCAAATTTTCCATACGGGCATGCAAAGGTAGTTTTCTCTTGGTCTTTTGGGGCTATGAGAATCTGATTGTTACCTGAGTACCCATCCAAGAAATAATAGTAGGCACGCCTGGCAAGCATGTATAACATCTGATCAAGAAAGGGAAATGGAAAATGGTCTTTTCGGGTCACTTTGTTCAACTTTCGGTAGTCCATGTATTCCCGCCATCTTGTCACGGTCCTAGTAGGGATCAACTCATTTTTATCATTTGTCACTATGGTCATACCCCCCCCCCCCTTTTAGGCACACACTGCATCGGTGATGTCCATGCACTATCCGGAATAGGATATACTACCCCTGCATCAAGCCATTTGATAATCTCCTTCTTGACAACCTCTTGCATAGAGTCATTCAACCTCCGTTGATGTTCCACGGACGATTTTGCATTATTCCCAAGTATAATTTAATGCATGCAAAAGGCGGGGCTTATTCCCCGACTGTCAGCTAAGGTCCATCCAATTGCCTTTTTTCTTCTTTGAAGCACCTCAAGAGTGGAGTTTACCTGCACTTGGGTTAAGCAAGCAGAAAGAATAATAGGTAATGTAGAAGATGGGCCTAAGAATTCATAGCTGGGGTGAGAGGGAAGAGGCTTCAACTCCAATGTTGGTGGCTCCTCGATCGAGGGCTTTGTCGGTAGAGTCTTCCGATTTTCCAAATCCAAGGAGAGTTTACGGGCCCCATAAAAATAGGATCCCATTCCTTGAAATGCATTAGCACATTAAATCAAGTCATCCGTTTCATCATCCTCATGGTTCAACAATAAAACTTTCGTAGGATCTTCCACATTGATCATTGCACTATTTCTTCAACTATCACCTCCGTCACGAGGTCTGCAAAAGAGCAAACTTCATTACTATTCGGCTGCCTCATCGATTTGCACATGTGGAATACACCTTTTCATTGCCCACCAGGAAGGTGAGCTCCCCTGCTTTCACATCAACTAAAGCCTTCCCTGTTTCTAGGAAAGGCCTTCCCAATATTATAGGCACCTCATAGTTGACTTCGCAGTCGAGAATCACAAAATCAGCAGGCAAAATAAACTTGTCGACCCGGACAAGAACATCATCAATAATACCAAGCGGCCTTTTCATTGTTCTATCCGCCATTTGCAATCTCATTGAAGTAACTCTCGGTTGAACAATACCCAAAGTATTGAATACAGAGAGGTAGTGATGAGAGGTCGAATTAGACACTCAATAAGGTCCACCAAATTAATTTAACAGAATATGATGAACTCGGTAGGCATGTAAAGGTAATAAAGCAGCAAATATATAAGGCACTGAAATCCAACTAAATACTGGAAGTAAATAAACAGTTACTACTTCCTCATTTTCCTCCCAAATATCTTAAATAAACAATTACTTCTTTATTTTCCCCCAAATATCTTAAATAAACAGTTACTTCTTTATTTTCCCCCAAATATCTTATCACTTCAAAATCCAGGAAAAATATTTAACAATTTAGCATGCACATACGGGATAAGGACAATCGGCCTGAGCCATAAAAATAATCATGTCTGTGCACTGCCGAGGGTCGAACAACATGAACCATAAGTGCATCTTTGCCATAAAATAATCATATCTATGCACTGCCGAGGGTCGAACGGCCCGTACCATAAGTGCATTTTTCAATCTGTCGTGGCGTACGACCTGCTCCCATGAGAATGGGGAAAATAACACTCCGCTCACAGAATGTAAATTGCGAAGTGGTCACATGCAGTCATGCACAATCAACAGTCCACCCCGACTACATCGGGAAAATAAATACTCAAGAAAATGACAAATTTCTCTTTTAAAATCACAAAAATAGTATTTAAATCTTTTCTTGAAATTCATTTGCCAAGTTTAATAATATTCAATAATGTAACCTTATCCGAAGTACAATTATCCACGGAGGAAATCAATTCTCTTTCTAGATGATTAAGAAAATGAACTTTAGTCTTCTTTAGATATTCAATTACGATTTTGATTATATTAGTAGTCTAATATTACAGGCAGGATCACAGGTATAACATGTAAGGCATGGTAGTGCTCCAGAACTACCCAGACATGGCATAATAGTAGCTACGCATAGACTCCCGTCACCTCCTGCGTACGCAGCCCCGCCATATAGTAGCACATACTTAATTAGTTCACCTAGGGGACAATTCCCCCTCACAAAGTTATAAAGGAGACTTATCTCGCTCCGAAGTCC
The DNA here is from genome assembly GCA_005239505.1 of Nicotiana paniculata. Lineage (NCBI taxonomy): Eukaryota > Viridiplantae > Streptophyta > Magnoliopsida > Solanales > Solanaceae > Nicotiana > Nicotiana paniculata. The sequence continues at coordinate 18,969 of ML361189.1, read as the reverse complement.
CATAGCCGGTTTCCAAGCCCTTCCAACAACTCCAATGGATGCACAATGCCCCAAAACTCTTGATGCTTGATGAAAATCACTCTTTGAAATCCTCCAAAATCGCCCCAACCAAATGAAATTTTGGGGAAGAAATGAAATTTTCCCATTTAAAATAGAACACATCCCAGGTAAACCTTCTGTGCGATCGCACTCCTTCAACCGCGATCGCATAAGACAAATCTCAGTGGCCTACAAAAATACACTATGAGATCGCAAACATTGCACCGCGATCGCATAAGCCAAATAATCCCACAGCCTCCTAAATGCACTGTGTGATCGCGTTCTCATCCTTGTGATCGCATATGCAAAATTCCAGCAGCCTTCAATTCCTTCTATGTTATCGCACTGCCGTACCTGCGATCACACAAGCCTAAATTTCAGCTAATTTAGTTTTCCTTCTTCGCGATCGCACAAAAACGGCCGTGATCGCATTGCACAACAGAAACACTAGAAGACAGCAGCAACAAATCACCCGGAATTGACCCGAAACCATCCCGGAACACACCCAAGGCTCCCGGGACCCTGTCCAAACACACGACTCAGTCCCATAACATCCCACGAACTTTCTCAAGGCTTCAAATCTCATCAAACAACACCTAAATCACGAATCGCACTAAAATTCAAACTTTATAAACTTGAAATTTCAAACTTCCACTTCCGATGCCAAAACCTGTCAAATCACTTATGATTGACCCCAAATTTAGCACACAAGTCATATTCAACATTACGGACCTGCTCCAACTTCCGGAATCGCATTCCGACCCCGATATCAAAATTTCCACTTCTGGTCGAATTCTTCAAAACCTTCAAATTTCTATCTTTAGCCAAAGGACTTCAAAATGACCTACGGACATCCGAATTCACTTCCGATCGCGCTCCCAACTCCAGAATCACCATAAAAATATATTCCCATACACGGAATCCCAAACAGACTTCAATATCACTGAAATGCGCTTCAAGCCAAACTTAGGAAATTCCTTCAAAAATGCTGACTTCCACAATATACGCTGAAACGCTCCCGGGTTATCCAAAACCCGATCCGCTCATACGCCCAAGTATGAAATCATCATACGAACCTGCAGGAACCTTCAAATATTGATTCTGAGGTTGTTTACTCAAAATTCCAATCTTAGTCCATTTCTCCAACTTAAGGCTTCTGAAATGAGAATTTTCTTTCCAAATCAATTCTAAACTTCCTGAAATTCAATTCCGACCACACCTACAAGTCATAATACATGAAATAGAGATGCTCACAATTCAAACCGTTGAACAACGCACTAGAGCTCAAAATGACCGGTCGGGTCGTTACATTCTCCCACACTTAAACAGATGTTCGTCGTCGAACGTGCTAAGAACTGCTCTGGAGTTATCTGAAATCACTGTTTAACACCTCGTGCACCTGCCCGTGCTACCACAACCCAGCTGAGTACATTAGCTTGATCAAACTGAAGATTTCTTCTTGTATCCATATAACAAGCTCAGAACCTAGTTCCAATACCTGAAATTTCTCTGCCAGGCCTAGTTCCAATATATAAACACCGTATCAACTACCACACGATATACCAGAACATGACTGCATACCTTTGCTGAATTAGCACCATGTACCGCAGAATTCATCATCTAACCACAATGACGTTCCCTGGACCTTAATAGCCAAAATTTCATGGATCTGATGCTCCTGATGTACCTCATAACAAATATACATACATCCTGCTATAATGCCGACGATACCACCACAACGGAGGAGATGTGTAGAAATTCATACCCAACTGCAGAGTTAACAAATCATTGAATATCTCATCTTGATTAGAATCATCACCTCATTATGACCCAACCGTTGGTAATTGTCCTTCAATATACTTCACATTATCTTATCGCACTGATCCCTGATCCAATAATATCGTCTCACCCAATATGAACTGCTCAGACAACAAATCACCCCAACATGACCAACAGTCTTACATGACACCACAACACGCCAATAGGCCACGACTTGAACATTATACATAAGGAATGACTCAGGAAGGGACTACTCGACTCAAGCAACTTATTATGAACTCTTCTCAGAAAATAGAAAGTAAAACACAAGAAAAAATAAATAAATATAGGAACCTTACTCATCATCACACTGTTGCGGCGTGTAACCCGATCCAATAACATGCCCGTGGCGGCGTGCCACCCGATCCCATCATACAAATTCACATAAGGAAATATACATGGAGCTGAATTGTTCACTATTACACATTACCGAATATCAGTCACAAACACACTAAGTGCATAATACCATCCTAGGGAGACTGATAAGGCCATATGCTACAAAACTCAAGCACGACTGAGGTGATATATATATATATATATATATATATATACTCTGGATATCAAGAGCTATCCTGCTCACATAACATCACCACTACGCGGGACCTCAATACATAAGAAATTATCAAGTCGTTTCACAACTCACACGGCAAAATCATAATTTTACCTGAATTTGACGAAGACGGGACAACACCTGTTATCCCAACACCCCTCCTTGAGGAGCGCTATACTGAAATGAACATACTGCCTCACATGAAGCCCATAACAATATTTAAATCCATCCACAAATATCGAGTTTACCTTGCTCGCACCAAACTAGGCTAATAGCCTTACCTGTGTCCATATTAACAAACTTCCTCTCATAATAAGCAATAACAACCATCATAGCCGAGACAACATCCCACAATCCTCAACCAACTGGACCGAACGCCTTCCTGGCAAAATTTTCAAACAAGCAATATTGCACTTCCTTATACTTCGTCTAAATCTTCAATCAATCAGGTGACTACCTGTCACACATACCATCTTCTCGTGGTCACGCTCCCACGACCCTCCACGAGGTAACAAGTCTGCCCATCCATAACACCGACCACACTAAGGCCACAAAACACATCAAGAACCAATGACCAGGGTACAAAGCCTCTCTCACCGAATATCGATCTCATGTGACACTGAAGATAACACCAACTTACTTTGAAATTTCAAATCACTTTTTCCCTCCTCATCCGAGCTCATGACATCCTTGTCAACACAGAATCGCAACCTCGATCCTTACTTCCAGTTACATACTGCTTACTGCACCTAACATGCCAATATGAGTTAACGCAAAAATTCCATCATAACTTCTGAACCACTAATAGGGTGAACAGTTTTACTTTCCACTAAAGGTTTCATCATATGAAAACCTTTTACTTTCCTCAATTCAAGAGAACAGTAACAACACTCAAGTGAATTCTCACAATCACCCAACATGCAAATCTTTAAGTAGTGGTCTGAACCAGCATAACCTCCCGGGATCCGCCTACACCTGACAGGCCCTAACACTCGAATGCTCCCAAATGAAATCCATTACGAAGGCCGACAAGACCCACACATGTCTGCACAAACCATATGCATGCTTTAATTACACTGACTAAACTGATCATTGCCGTACATGTACAATTTCAACCACCTTCCCTATTCCCAGAAATTATACTGCGAAAGCTCGTCTATGAATTAAGAAAAATTCTGAATCTTCCAAAGCCTAACCCTGGTCCTATCGGACCAACTTTTGCGCACATTCATCAAATCCCATGCAAAATTACCATTCTACTCCTTTCCCTTAGTTGTACTAACTTTCCAATATGCCGATAATCCGCAACCCCATGAGAACACAATCCTACAGCCCAACTGCAGGTGGTGGGAGTCCCCCACTTAGCCTGAAGCTACTCCTGGCACCACTCTAGACCCTGCTGAGATCCTTTCTCCTTTCTTAACATGAATCTTGCTCAACCGATCCGTACAATTCTTCCAAATCCTCTTGCTAGCACTCCCTAATTACTCAAATTCTCTAGCATCATTCACACATCCTGCCTCCTACCGAACAACCACTAGAATCCCTCACCGAGACTTGCCAACCGCACGACTACTAACCTATTCATAGGAGGTAACCCACCCGTGGAAATCACCAACTGACACCTTCCAACGACGCTGAAATGCACACTCTCTGCAACATCACTACCCCATCCTAAGCCCGTTCTCATTCACCAACCTTACTAGCCCGTCCGCTCCCCATGGACATCTACTAAATGTGATACAATACCTTCTAATTCACCATTATGCTTCCGCTCCCCCACTTTGGTCAAACTCTCCCTCTATGTGACTGCTCGACTTCCGCCTCTTACACCTGGCCTCCTAGAAATGGAACCACCGCCTAGCACTTTTCACATATCTTCCTTCATCGTATGCTGTCCAATTGCTGCCTCCATTCAATATCATTCTCTTACGTTCTTAATACAACAGTTCGCCAAAACTTCAAACTCTCTGAAGATCATCTATCTCGAGTTGCCTTCATTATCAATACTTATCCAATACTGAACCACCGCATCTCACGGTCTCTGACCGCCACTTCTTCAATACTTCTTCACAATACTCTGACCCCGTGCAACCGAAGAAACCATGGCACTGACGAACTTAACACATTCCATTCGGTCAAGGACGATGATAACATATCACAGGTGAAAACTCCACTTTACTTGAAAACACCAAGTCTTACTACTTTATCAACCCCAACCGGACCATTCATAATCCAAATGCCTTTCCTCTATCGGAACTAAAATACAGAAATCCAGAAATCACACTCTGATAAGACCTCCCTTCAAACCATTCATCACCCCCAACATATGGGCAAGCATTCTATCACCATATCAACATCACGCGATAATCAATCGTAAACATCATCACAACCTGAGCATAGCCTCAAAGTTCTCAAAAAAATAGCAACCGAGCTGAAACAACATAATATTCTTCTGCAGGGCAACAACAATAGCCCCAACCAACTACACATGGGAAACATCTCGCACCATATCCGTAGCACCATATCAATTCCTCAAATTCCCGATTCATGGCAAGCGCTTCGCGACGAGTAAGATTGAGTAGGAATAAACTTAGGCATAAGCCTTAAAGGAATCAAGAAGGAAAGTACTCCTAAAAGCCCTGTAGCCTCTCGAAGATAAGTATAGACGTCTCCGTACCGATCCGCAGGATTCTACTAGACTTGCGCATGACTCGTGAGACCTAAGGGAACCTAGCGCTCTGATACCATGTTGTCACAACTGTTGATACCCAATTTTTCCTCAAATTATTTTTTAAATTTGCATATATACCTTCAAAATCAGGTTTCCATAACAGTTGGTATTTTTCCATAATTTTCTCATATTTTTACAAATTTATTTCCAATTTATCCAGTATTTTTATCTTTAATAATTAATTATAAATTGCATTACAAATGATTTCAAAGACATCTCTTGACCTAATACATTATTTTTGGCCTTGGTAAGATCAAATTATTTCACAATTAGCCAGATTGGCACTCTTTGGCTATAATTGCAATAACTTGGCAATTATAGCCTAATCATATGTTTTATGCTATTTTGGTCCAATAGTTAATTATTTTATATTTTAAATACTAATTAATCATGATAATTTAATTTTATTAAGCATCAATTTTATTTTTATAATTATCAGCTATTCTTATAAACTATTTATCTATTTTTATGGGGTACTTAACAAATAGCCATTTTTTATTTCAATTCTAACCTATTAAAACCAGCCCAAACCCCAATTAAAATTACCCAAGCGCAAACCTCCACCCAACCCGGCCCAGATCCTCTTAAATCCTGGTCGTTGATCATTTTGATCAACGACTCAGATTACCCCTTTCCTTAATTAATCCTAAACGACCTACCCCAAACCCTTATTCCCCTTCTCATTCTATTGTTACACTCCGCCGTCCTCTCCTCTCATCTCCTCAACTCTCTCATCTCTTCGACTCCCTCTGCTAAACCTAGCCCCTTCTCCGGCCGTTGCTTTACCTGTAACCATGGTGGTCTCACCACCACCCCCAACCTATGGCTCTCCTCCTACACCGGATTGTTGTTGTCCTAAGGTTTTCAAGGAAACCAGAGGTGGTTCACTTACCTCCCATGATCTCACATGCCGTTCTCCGGCCATCCATTGTTCGAGCAAGATTTCCTCATTTTTCGGCTAGAACCAGTGGTTCTTTAGCCAGTTCTCCTTCTCTTTGGGTTGTCTCTATGAAATCCTACCTATCAGTCTCTGATTTTCATAGATCTGTAACAGATCTTGGCTTATTCCGAGCTATTTTTGGTGTTTTCAAAAGGTTTTCCGATTTTTCATGAAGTGACTCTTCACCTTCTAACTAGGGGTTTTCAAACCTCTTTTCAAAAATGATTTCCCTTCATATTTTAAGTATTATCTTATGATTTTTATTATGTTTAAGCTTTATTTGAGCCTTTTCCCTTTGTGTCTGAGTTATTTCGTTAAAAACCCTAAAGTCCTAACTTTCACCTATGGCTCTGAGTTTGTTTACAACGATGTGTTCATTTGTTCTATTGTGTTCACTATGTTCTCTTGATTATTCTGTAATTTCGTGATGTTTTACCCCATATTTCTTGTTAGGGTTTCTGGTTGCTATTACCATGCTTAACCTGTGATTCATTTGTATTCATTGTTTATGGATACCTCTAAATCTTCGCCTTTCATGTTTGTATTATGCTTATTCAGTGATTCATGTCATTGTCCTATGTAAACCCCTAATTCCATGTGATTTTACCCTGTTTGAATCACTAGGGTTTCTGACTCTCTCCTATTATGTGTTTACTTTGTATAACCTATGCTGATTCTTAAATCAGTACTACTCCTATTTCGAATACCTAATTTCCTGTGATTGATTTCCTATAATTGATTTCCAGTGATAATCTTTACGACTATTAGTTATTGCTTTTTATTACTATCAATTGATTCTTACAGTAGTGCTTTAATGAACCTGCTCCCAATTCCCTACTCTGTGCTTACTATGTATGAGTTTTTCCTTATTTTCTTCCTTTCCTTACTTGTAACCTTTTCCTACCGTTGGAGAGTTAACTCCCTTAATTAAGGAAGTACCCATGCTATTCTTAAACTGATTGATTCTGATTCCCTTAATTGCTGCCTGACTTTGATTTGCACCTTATTTACTACTGTTTTCAAAGCTATATATACCCAGGCCTCTTATTTTCCAAACGCAGGATTTTTGAACTGTTCAAATCTCTCTCACGCACAATTAAAAAACTCTCTGCTCTCTCTTCTGTGCTAGTTACTGCTATTCTAAGTTAGTCGGCTGCAAGCCAAGGCTAACTATTGTGCATCTCCTACTTCCTGTTTGTGTTACTGCTTTCTTCACTTCACTGGTATGTTCTAGTTTAGATTTTAGTCCTCAAACCAACATGTTTCTATCATTGTTGTAATTCATTGTGTTTCTAATTTGCTTTTACTTATATGTATATATGATCCTAAACTCCCCTCTGCATGTTAAGTTAGGCTTTACTTGACCAGCATGTTTCTGTATACTTAGCACCTGCTTCTTACGTGAATCTCCATGCTTATGACTGGTACATTAGTTTAATCATGGACTTAGTTGTTTTGGTGTTAATCTAACCTAGTACTTTACTGTACCCCTAATCCTCTGAACCCTTAGGAGCTCCTGATTGCGTGCCTATATGTGTGTCTGCCTGCTACATGTTTGCCCTCACATGCTCTGTATTTGTCCCTCAAATCCCATTACCCCTGTTTGTGATTGTTGGACTATCCCCGGTCCTTTGTATGATATTGAACTTCTATTCCAATCAAATTTCCCCCTTCAAAACTGTTTTCTTACTTACCCTTTCTCAAAACTGTTTTCTTACTTACCCATTCTAAAACTGTTTTCTTACTTACCCTTTCTCAAAACTGTTTTCTTACTTACCCTTTTATCAAAACTGTTTTCTTACTTACCCTTTCTCAAAACTGTTTTCTTACTTACCCTTTTGTCAAAACTGTTTTCTTACTTAAACCCTTTTTAAAAAAATAAAAAAGCACTCCCACATATACTCTTAGAAGTCTAGGTTCTGGCCCTTCTGTGTAAGCATTGCCTTGGGATCCTTGATCTCCCTATGAACTTTGACACACAGAGGCTGGCCATTCCACACTGCACTTACTCTATTTTGGCTATGAAATCTAGGTGTGAGCACTACCCGGGAACCCTTGAGGTCCATAGGGAACTCTGACACACCCGAATTATGAGAATGTTGTGAAATAATACCTGGCATTGAGGACTTGGAGACTTTAGCCTATTCTGTAGGCTCTCTATAGTTAACTTCTTATTTTCCTTCTATTTCAGTTGTGTAATTCGTATTCAATGGCCTGTAATAATTACTTGTAGACAACTCTGGGGTTAGATAGTGAAAATGGATGGGTGTTATGCATGATTAAGGGTAGAAACCATGCCTCTAGGTTTATTTTCTGTATGCGAAATAGCAGCCATGTTTAGGTACACCATGCCATGCATTAGATATCATGCCACTTAGGATTTATGTGTATTAGACATCTCCACGCTTAGAAATCCTGCCTATAGGATAAATAATTATAATGAAATAAGTTGCTAATACGTGATTCTGCCCATGTTCTGAAATGTCACTACAAATACTGTCTTAGGATAAATAAGTTGTAATCACGTCTCATCATGCTATAAATATAGAGATCCTGTTTTAGGTAAACAACGTTTAAAATCTATCACTTATGCTATTCCCGAAACTGTGCATAATGTTATGATTCTATGTGCATTTAGAAATCATGTCTAAGTTATTATGCATCATGCTGCATTTGATATCATGCTATAGAATTATATCTATTTAACTGCATTTAGTCTAAACACAAAACAGTCCCCTGTTCTCAACGACTGGTAATTAGTCTTTATACATCTTCACACCTAGGATCACATGTTATTAGCTAAAACAACTTAGAGTTATTAACAAATATGAATAATTGTTGCATGTTATCCAGCACTTAGGCAAGCCTTGGGTAATTAACTTAAAAAAAAAATCTGAACTGTCTTTGTGATCATGTTTAACTGTCAGCATGCTTAAAAACAGTAGGCAAGCCTGATTAAGACTTCCTCTCTGAGTTATACAATAATCTGTCTTTGTGTTATCACCTAGATACCATGCTTTAGGATTCTGAATTAATATGGACCTTAATTGTGTATGAGACATGCTGCTTATGTGTACTGCGTGTGGAGGAATGTTTGAGCCTTTATATGTTTTCTATGCTTTCCTTTATCTGCAGTCCTACTTGTTTTGTTATCTGTCGTCTTAGAATTTTACCTTTAAAACCTGAGGGTCTGCCTAGCACCTCCTTTAGGATAGGAGTCCTAATTTCCTCCGGGACTGATAGGAAGGGACGGGTAACAACATGCATTAGAGCTCGAGACCAACACTCATTTTAATAACCTTACGGGGTGGGAAGAGTAGAATATGGATATGATGACCGGTGCGCTAATACCACGTGTAGCCCCTCTTCGAGGAGTGATTAGTGGGTATTGCATTGATGCGATCCATATTATTATAAACCTAGGATACCTTTATATGCTAGCTCGTAATTCCTTTTCAAAAGCCAATCTTCTTTTCTGTTTCTTTAAAACATCTGCATGCTCAAGACTTAAATCCCCTCTTATTTGAGCCTTTACTTGTTATTTGCTAATTGTACAAATTCACGAAACCATTTGGCCGGGAACCACACTTGTGGATCCTGAGGGGTGCCTAACACCTTCCCCTTAGGATAATTTCAAGACCTTACCCAAGTCTCTGGTTAGCAACATAGTTGTAATTGAACCCCTTAGGTGCCCTAACGCACCGTTAAAATCATTAGATGACGACTCTTCAAAATATGCAAATCCCTTTCCCAAAAGGAAAGATTTGTCTCAACCAATGTCATAAACCCGATTCCACGAGGAAAAAAAGGGTGCGCGACAACGACCCAAAATCCCTAAGGTCGTGATGCCGCCGGACACCATTATCAGGCAAGCCAATCATTTAAATAGTTAAGTTAAATTTTCTGTTTTAGCATTTTTGAAATCATTATCTTTAACTTGTTACGTATTAACTAAACAAAATCCGTTAAGTAAATTCGATGGTTTAAATGTTCCATTTTAAATGTTCTAAGAATTTATACAATCATTACAAAGCTTGTCCGAAATATAAATTGGACAAGGAATTTAAAATGAAAATAAATACAATATGAGGGAGACTCTGTCAGCTGCAGATCGCCTCCGGATAATGTAGCTCGCCTAAGTCTCCATATCTTCCACATCGCTATGAAAGTACCTGTGCAATAAAAATATTTTATGGTTGGAGGATACGAACCCCTGAAAACATATTTTCCTGATGAGGATGTATCATTCATAGGAGAAGACATTACAGAATTATATGATGGTTGGAGGATGTTCTTCGATGAAGTAGCAAACTTCAAGGGAGTCGGTATTGGAGTAGTCCTAGTATCTGAGACCGGTCAGCATTATGCGATATCCGCCAAACTCAGGTTCCCTTGCACCAATAATATGGCCGAATATGATGCCTGCATCTTGGGGCTCAATATGGCCATTGACATGAACGTCCACGAACTATTAGTGATCGGTGATTCAGAATTATTGGTACATCAGGTACAAGGAGAATAGGCAACAACGAATTCCAAGATACTGTCGTACCTGCACCACGTACAGGAATTAAGAAAGAGGTTCACAAAGATAGAGTTCTGGTACGTCCCCAGAATCAAGAATGAGTTCGCCGACGCATTAGCTACTTTGTCCTCGATGATCCAACATCCGGACAAGAATTTCAATTGACCCTATTCCCATAAGAAACAGACTGCATCCAGTATGTTCGGAAGTTCCACCGCTGCCAGATACATGGGGATATGATAAAGGTGCCTCCAAGTGAGCTCAATACAACCAGCTCACCATGGCCTTTCGCCACTTGGGGTATGGACGTTATTGGACCAATCGAGCCTGCCACTTCCAATGGCCACAAGTTCATTTTGGTCTCCATTGACTACTTCACTAAATGGGTCGAAGCAGCCTCCTACAAAGCAGTTACTAAAAAAGTCGTGGCCGACTTTGTCCGCGACCACATTGTTTGTCGGTTCGAAGTTCCAGATTCAATCATCACCGATAATGGTTCTAATCTTAACAGTGACTTGATGAAAGCTATGTGTGAAACTTTCAAGATCAAACACAAGAATTCCACAGAATACAGACCTCAGATGAATGGAGTCGTAGAGGCCACTAACAAAAACATCAAGAAGATACTAAGGAAGATGATAGAAAGGCACAAGCAGTGGCATGAAAAGTTATCATTCACCTTATTGGGATACCGCACCACTGTCCGCACATCAACAGGGGAAACTCCCTATATGCTAGTTTATGGTACAGAGTTGTAATTCCTGCCGAAGTGGAGATTCCATCTCTAAGAATTATACAGGAAGCTGAGCTCAGCAATGCAGAGTGGGTAAGAAGCCGTTATGAGCAGCTAGCCATCATAGAAGGGAAGAGAATGAATGTAGTATGTCATGGTCAACTATATCAGAACAGAATGGCCAGGGCCTTCAACAAGAAAGTCAAGACGAGACGATTCACACCAAGGCAACTGGTGTTAAAGAAAATCTTTCCACATCAAGATGAGCCAAGGGAAGTTATTTCCCAACTGGCAAGGTTCGTACATGGTTTATAGAGTGCTAACAGGAGGAGCACTCATACTTGCAGAAATGGACGGAGATGTTTGGCCGAACCGATCAATTCAGATGCAGTCAAGCGCTACTATGTGTAATCTTTATGCTTTCTCAGTGATGTAATTTGAACTAAGCCTGAACTGATTCCCATTTAAGAGGGGATACATAGGCAACCCTATGGGTTCTATCACAATTCAATAAAAATCTATTTTTCCCCGCAATTGGAAACTGGGGCAGAATTTTGAGGAGGGCCCTCAAAATTCCGAAGCGAGTAGCAGTCCACAAGCATTCACGCAGCCAACTGGGCCAGAATTTTGAGGAGGACCCTCAAACTTCCGAAGCAAGTTCAACCAATCACCGCGCGAGCAGCAGAAAGAGGCGTCCACCCAGCAAACTGGGGCAGAATTTTGAGGAGGACCCTCAAAATTCCGCAGCGGGAGAGGTTTCAATGTCTCAAGCGATGTCATGTTGTCGGTTCATCTAAAACTATTTTAGATTATATATTATATTTTACAATATCATGCATATTTTTTTCTGAACCAGCTTGTTTAGCGAATACTACCCCAATGATACAGACAGTATCATCATGATCAAGCAAACGAGCCAAGCAAAGCCAGCAGGAATGCGAAGTAACCTTTCCCCTTTACAAAACTCACGATCTTTCATTGGATGCAGCCACAAAATTGCAAAAGCCCCGAGACATATTATCCGCTCAAAAGACAGACATCGTTCCTCAAACTCGTCACGCTGACACTTATTATCAGCACAAAAAATTCTTCATTATCACAATGCTCTACCGCAATTTAGCACCAGCTACAAATTTCTGTTGTACTTCCTTAAATATTGCATAAGGATACCTTTCTGCCTTCCGAGACTAAACGTTGTCTCATCTGCATTCGCATATTGCATAAGGCTACCATTCTGCCTTCCCAGACTAAACGTTGTCTCCATCTGCATTCGAATCTTGCATAAGGCTACCTTTCTGCCTTCCGAGACTAAACTTTGTCTCCATCTGCATTCGCATCTTGCATAAGGCTACCTTTCTGCCTTCCGAGACTAAACGTTGTCCCCATCTGCATTCTCATCTTGCATAAGGCTACCTTTATACCTTCCAAGACTAAACTCTGTCTCCATCTGCATTCGCTTCTTGCATAAGTCTACCTTTCTGCCTTCCGAGACTAAACGTTGTCTCCATTTGCATTCGCATCTTGCATAAGGCTACCTTTCTGCCTTCCGAGACTAAACGTTGTCTCCATTTGCATTCGCATCTTGCATAAGGCTACCTTTCTGCCTTCCGAGACTAAACGTTGTCTCCATCTGCATTAGCATCTTGCATAAGGCTACCTTTCTTCCTTTCGAGACTAAACGCTGTCTTCCATCTGCATTCGCATCTTGCATAAGGCTACCTTTCAGCCTTGCGAGGTTAAATGCTACCTCCATTTACTTCTCAAAAGCGACCGATGCCCCTAGCATTATTTACTGCGCTTTCCTTCTGGGCTAAGCTCTGCCCCTTTAATTCGCAAGACTAAGATCTGCCTTGTCAGCATCATACTATTGCATCTTCATGGGCTGAAATATCGCCAACTTATCCAAAGGTGTCATCGTTCGGAGGAGCCATCTTCATGGCCCGAGAACACCATGTCATGGCCTGAGGATATCTTTTATCAGTTTGCATATCATTATTCAAAGGCGTCATCATTCGGAGGCACCATCTTCATGGCCCGAGAACATCATTTCATGGCCTGCAAATCCTGCATCAAGAAATTCATGACCTAGGCCATCATGGTCTAAAGACGTCATCCTTAACCGTCTAAAGACAGCATTCATAGTCCAATGGGAATTTTCATCATGTTTAAATTACGCACAATATGTTTGTATTACTCAGTTGCAGGTAACCTGGCAAGCAACAACCATCATGGTAGGCGCGGTCTTGTCCCGGTTTTCCTAACTACCCCATAAGCCACTTGTTCACCCAACCTTGCACTTTGCGTCCATCCTTATAAAACTTCATCGGTATACTTCGTCGGTGGCTCCTGAACTACATACGGCCTGATTCCTATAAAACCAAGGATATGTAGGCAGCTCACAAACCAGGGTACAGGCCGAACCTTTCAAGCTATTTCCACTCGGTCAAATTAGCCATCATGTCTTTACCCGACAACTCTTTCATCCTTCCCGGGTAAAGAGGGGCAGCTGTTGATACCCAATTTTTCCTCAAATTATTTATTAAAATTTGCATATATACCTTCAAAATCAGGTTTCCATAACAGTTGGTATTTTTCCATAATTTTCTCATATTTTTACAAATTTATTTCCAATTTATCCAATGTTTTTATCTCTAATAATTAATTATAAATTGCATTACAAATGATTTCAAAGACATATCTTGACTTAATACATTATTTTTGTCCTTGATAAGATCAAAATATTTCACAATTAGCCAGATTGTCACTCTTTGGCTATAATTGCAATAACTTTACAATTATAGCCTAATCGTATGTTTTATGCTATGTTGGCCCAATAATTAGTCATTTTATATTTTAAATACTAATTAATCATGTTAATTTACTTTTATTAAGCATCAATTTTATTTTTATAATTATCAGCTATTCTTATAAATTATTTATCTATTTTTATGGGGTATTTAACAAATAGCCATTTTTTCATTTCAATTCTAACCTATTAAAACCAACCCAAACCCCAATTAAAATGTCCCAAGCCCAAACCTCCATCTAACCCGGCCCAGGTCCTCTTAAATCCTGGCCGTTGATCGGCTCAGATTACCCCTTTCCTTAATTAATCCTAAACGACCTACCCCAAACCCTCATTCCCCCTCTCATTCTATCGTTACACTCCGCCGTCCTCTCCTCTCATCTCTCTCAACTCTCTCATCTCTTCGACTCCCTCTGCTAAACCTAGCCCCTTCTCCGGCCGTTGCTTTGCCGGTAACCATGGTGGGCTCACCACCACCCCCAATCTATGGTTCTCCTCCTACCCCGGATTTATGCTATCCTGAGGTTTTCAAGGGAACCAGAGGCGGTCCACTTACCTCCCATAATCTCACATGCCGTTCTCCGGTCATCCATGGCCGTCTGAGTAAGATTTCCTCATTTTTCGGCTAGAACCAGTGGTTCTTTAGCCGGTTATCCTTCTCTTTGGGTTGTCTCTATGAAATCCTAACTATCAGTCTCTGATTTTCATAGATCCATAACAGATCTTGGCTTATTCCGAGCTATTTTTGGTGTTTTCAAAAGGTTTTCCGATTTTTCATGAAGTGACTCTTCACCTTCTAACTAGGGTTTTTAAACCTCTTTTCAAAAATAATTTCCCTTCATATTTTAAGTATTATCTTATGATTTTTATTATGTTTAAGCTTTATTCGAGCCTTTTCCCTTTGTGTCTGAGTTATTTCGTTAAAACCCCTAAAGTATTAGATTTCACCTATGGCTCTGAGTTTGTTTACAACGATGTGTTCATTTGTTCTATTGTGTTCACTCTGTTCTTTTGATTATTCTGTAATTTCATGATGTTTTACCCCATATTGCTTGTTAGGGTTTCTGGTTTCTATTACCATGCTTAATCTATGATTCATCTCTATTAACTGTTTATTGATACCTCTAAATCTTTGCCTTTCTTGTTTGTATTATGCTTATTCAGTGATTCATGTCATTGTCCTATGTAAACCCCTAATTCCGTGTGATTTTACCCTGTTTTAATCACTAGGGTTTCTCTCCTATTATGTGTTTACTTTGTATAACCTATGTTGATTCTTAAATCAGTACTACTCCTATTTTGAATCCCTAATTTCCTGTGATTGATTTCCTTTAATTGATTTCCAGTGATAATCGTTACGACCATTAGTTATTTCTTGCTTTATTACTATCAATTGATTCTTACAGTAGTGCTTTAATGAACCTTTCCCCAATTCCCTACTCTGTGCTTACTATGTATGAATCATTCCTTATTTGCTTCCTTTCCTTACTTGTAACCTTTTCCTACCGTTGGAGAGTAAAATCCCTTAATTAAGGAAGTACCCATACTATTCTTAAACTGATTGATTCTGATTCCATTAATTGCTGCCTGACTTTGATTTGCACCTTATTTACTACTGTTTTCAAAGCTATATATACCCAGGCCTCTTATTTTCCAAACACAGGATTTTTGATCTATTCAAATCTCTCTCTCTCTCTCAATTAAAGAACTCTCTGCTCTCTCTTCTGTGCTAGTTACTGTTATTCTAAGTTAGTCGGCTGCAAGCCAAGGCTAACTATTGTGCATCTCCTACTTCCTGTTTGTGTAACTACTTTCTTCACTTCACTGGTATGTTCTAATTTAGATTTCAGTCCCCAAACAAACATATTTCTATCACTGTTGTAATTCAGTGTGTTTCTAATTTGCTTTTACTTAGTATTCAACATGTATATAGGATCCTAAACTCCCCTCTGCATGTTAAGTTAGGCTTTACTTGACCAGCATGTTTCTGTATACTTAGCACCTGCGTCTTACGTGAATCTTCATGCCTATGACTGGTACATTAGTTTAATCATGGCCTTAGTTGTTTTGGTGTTAATCTAACCTAATACTTTACTGTACCCCTAATCCTCTGAACCCTTAGGAGCTCCTGATTGCATGCCTATATGTGTGTCTACCTGCTACATGTTTGCCCTCACATGCTCTGTATTTGTCTCTCAAATCCCATTACCCCTGTTTGTGATTGTTGGACTATCCTTGGTCCTTTGTATGATGTTGAACTTCTTTTCCTATCAACTTTCCCCTTCAAAACTTTTTTCTTGTGTACCCTTTCTCAAAACTGTTTTCTTACTTACCCTTTCTCAAAATTGTTTTCTTACTTACCCTTTTCTCAAAGTTGTTTTCTTACTTAAACCCTTTTTAAAAAAATAAAAAAGCACTCTCACATATACTATTAGAAGTCTAGGTTCTGCCCCTTCTGTGTGAGCATTTCCTTGGGACCCTTGAGCTCCCTCTGAACTTTGACACACAGAGGATGGCCATTCCACACTGCACTTACTCTATTTTGGGTATGAAATCTGGATGTGAGCACTGCCCGAGAACCCTTGAGGTCCTTAGGGAACTCGGACATACCCGGATTATGAGAAGGTTATGAAATAATACCTGGCATTGAGGACTTGGAGACTTGAGCCTATTCTGTAGGCTCCCTATAGTTAACTTCTTATTTTCCTTCTATTTCAGTTGTGTAATTCGCATTAAATGACCTGCAATAATTATTTGTAAACAACTTTGGTGTCGGATAGTGAAAATGGATGGGTGATATGCATGGTTAAGGGTAGAAACCATGCCTCTAGGTTTATTTTCTCTATGCGCAAAAGTAGCCATGTTTAGGTACACCATGCCATGCATGATATCATGCCACTTAGGATTTATGTGTATTCGACATCTCCACTCTTAGAAATCCTGCCTATAGGATAAATAATTACAATGAAATAAGTTGCTACTACGTGATTCTGCCCATGTTCTGAAATTTAACTAGAAATACTGTCTTAGGATAAATAAGCTGTAATCACGTCTCATCATTCTATACACGTAGAGATCCTATTTTAGGTAAACAATGTTTAAAATCTGTCACCTATGTTATTCCTGAAACTGTGCATAATGTTATGATTCTATGTGCATTTAGAAATCCTATTTAAGTTATTATGCATCATGCTGCATTTGATATCATGCTATAGAATTGTATCTATTTAACTGCACTTAGTCTAAACACAGAACAGTCCCCTGTTCTCAATAACTGGTAATTAGTCTTTGTACATCTTCACACCTAGAATCGCATTTTATTAGCTAAAATAGCTTAGAGTCATTAACAAATCTGAATAACTGTTTCATGTTATCCAGCACTTAGGCAAGCCTTAGGTAATTAACTTTAAAAAGATAAATCAGAACTGTCTTTGTGATCATGTTTAACTGTCAGCATGCTTAAAACCAGTAGGCAAGCCTGATTAAGACTTCCTCTCTGAGTTATGCAATAATATGTCTTTGTGTTATCACCTAGATACCATGCTGTAGGATTCTGAATTAATATGTACCTTAATTGTGTATGAGACATGCTGCTTATGTGTACTGTGTGTGGAGGAATGTTTAAGCCTTTATATGTTTTCTATGCTTTCCTTTATCTGCAGTCCTACTTGTTTTGTTATCCGTCGTCTTATAATTTTACCTTTAAAACTTGAGGGTCTGCCTAGCACCTCCTTTAGGATAGGAGTCCTAATTTCCTCCGGGACTGATAGGAAGGGACGGGTAAAAACATGCATTAGAACTCGATACCAACACTCATTTTAATAACCTTACGGGATGGGAAGGGTAGAATATGGATATGATGACCGGTGCGCTAATACCACGTGTAGCCCCTCTTCGAGGAGTGATTACCGGGTATTGCATTGATGT
The DNA here is from genome assembly GCA_005239505.1 of Nicotiana paniculata. Lineage (NCBI taxonomy): Eukaryota > Viridiplantae > Streptophyta > Magnoliopsida > Solanales > Solanaceae > Nicotiana > Nicotiana paniculata. Next base: position 897 of record ML361189.1, on the reverse strand, counting down.
GATCCATATTATTATAAACCTAGGATACCTTTATATGCTATCTCGTAATTCCTTTTTAAAAGCCAATCTTCTTTACTGTTTCTTTAAAACATTTGGATGCTCAACACTTAAATCCTCTCTTATTGAGCCTTTATTTGTTATTTGATAGTTGTACAAATTCAAAAAACCATTTGGCCGGGAACCACACTTGTGGATCCTAAGGGGTGCCTAACACCTTCCCCTTAGGATAATTTCAAGCCCTTACCCGAATCTCTGGTTAGCAACGTAGTTGTAATTGAACCCCTTAGGTGCCCTAACGCACCGTTAAAATCGTTAGGTGGCGACTCTTCAAAATATGCAAGTCCCTTTTCCAAAAGGAAAGAGTTGTCTCAACCAATGTCATAAACCCGATTCCGCGAGGAAAAAAAAGGGGGCGCGACAACAACCCAAAATCCTTAAGGTCGTGATGCCGCCGGACACCATTATCAGGCAAGCCAATCATTTAAATAGTTAAGTTAAATTTTCTGTTTTAGCATTTTTGAAATCATTATCTTTAACTTGTTACGTATTAACTAAACAAAATCCGTTAAGTAAATTCGATGGTTTAAATGTTCCATTTTAAATGTTCTAAGAATTTATACAATCATTACAAAGCTTGTCCGAAATATAAATTGGACAAGGTATTTAAAATGAAAATAAATACAATATGAGGGAGACTCTGTCAGCTGCAGATCGCCTCCGAATAATGCAGCTCGCCTAAGTCTCTATATCTACCACATCGCTATGAAAGTACCTGCGCAATAAAAATGCACAGCAAGTGTAGCATGAGTACAAAAACAAGGTGTACTCAGTAACTCGCCTGCCTAACCTCAGAGAGGTAGTGACGAGAGGTCAAATTAGACACTCACTAAGGTCCAA
>ML361187.1:0-90202 GCA_005239505.1 Nicotiana paniculata | reverse complement strand
AGGGCGGCTAGGGTTTGGGTTGGGTTGGTTTCTGATTGAAATGGGGGGGTATGGGGTTAGGTTCGGACATTTATATAGTTTAGGGGGGGTTAGTTCCTGGCCGTTTGATCGATTTTGATCAATGGCCAGGATTTAACCGACTAGACCAAACGGCGTTGTTTGGTCAGGCTGGGGCAGGCCGGGTAAGGGATTTGGTTTGGGCCTGGGTTGGGTATCTTCAAGGGATTGGGTTTGGGCCTGGGTGTTTCTTGGCCCAGGTCCGATTTTTCTTTAGTTAATTAACTTAATTGTTCTTAATTAAATTAAACTCTAAATTAATAAAAAATATAGCAATTAATTTCAAACCTTATTTTCATATATATTTACATATTAATTAAGAATAAAACAACCAATTATATTCTTAATTAAATCTATGATTTATCGAATAAAATGATTAATTTTTATAGTAATTAGTTATTAAAACTACATTACGTTAAATACTCGTCATTTGTCTATCATTTAACTAATTATGACCAACAAATTCGTAATGCAGAATTTCAATGATATTGAAAGATGAATTATGAATATGCCAGTAACGTAAATAATTCACAATTAATTACTGAAAAGTCAGTCAATATTTATAAAATTAATTGATTTATTGGGATTTTTATAGGACGATACAACGAGTAAAAATCACATGCTCACAACTGTCGAATAGTACTAGTATGTAAAGGAAAACACCATTCTTAGTAGAATGAACAGTGAAACAAATAGAAGGAAGTCATAATAATCAATAAGTGCTTCATAGAAATACAAAAGAAACACCAAGTAAGGATCACATAGTTTCCGATTCAATTTTCCATCCTTTTAGGTTGATAATCTTAGTTACAAGTGCCACAACTCGCAATGCCACCGTGTTCTTACACGGAGTCCGGTCTCGTCCTGACCGGCTAAGCCATATCGAGTGAGACATACCTACATCGAAAATAATAATCAGTAATCCAACATAAGCGCCACCATGTGTACGACAATTGTGTCCGATCTCGGCCCGATCGGCTAAGCCATCTCACTTGAGACATCACCTCTTTCAATTGTTCACTCAATTCACCTTTCTTTCCAATCTTTCATCACATGGCACAATTAGCCTCATTGATTAAGTAGTTCTTGGCACTTGAACACATTTTACAATTTATGTCCTTCTCTTTTTATTTGTTCAAATAACATCATCATCCATGTCGATAAGTACTATCATATAAGGCATTGCACACATAAGGGAAGGAGCTTGGAAAATCATAATCATGTTATCAAATAGCGTGATGACATGGTAAACATTTAGAATAATTATGGAACATAAATCTTTCAAACCAACACGTTAAGGAAATCAATTCTAGTATGATCAAGTCAGAACTTACACCAATTATTCGGACACTAGGATTCAATTCTAAGAAGAAGAGAGTTAGCCATACATACCTCAATAGAGATTTTAAGAAAATTTTACTTTTACAAGTCATTTTAAGACCGTTGAGTCGAGGCTCATTTCGTAATCTGTTTCATATATTTCCTCATTTCCGAGGCATCACTAGACACAATTATAAACGTTGTCCACACTCTATTTTTCCCAGTTCACTTAATTCATTTTCAAATATCTTTATAGTTTATCAACCACTAGACACACTCAATCAATACATTTAGTACGCATACAAGCGGTTAGGAGTATTAAGCACATCGAATGTTCCTCACCTAATTGGTATGCTAGTTTTCATTTAAATTACGACTCAAAGCCATATTGTTTTAATAATCAAATCATACTTTAAACATCTGTATTTCGATATAAGGCTCATTTGGAACAATCAAGTTTATGAGTCTATAGGGGATAACCCGGAATGTAGAAATTGGGGATTTTGAGATGATCATACTTAAACGTACGGAAACATTATGGAATTCAATTCCGAGAGAGAAAGTTTAGCCAACATACCTTGTTTGCGCTTTCCTTAAGTTACTACAATGCACCAACACCTCTAGAATTAATAATCTGTAGGAAGATAGCGAAAATCAATCAAGAATTAGGATGATTACCCATGGTGTAACTCTCTTAGGACTTTCATCAAACACCTAATATGTGAAATAGACGACAAGGTTCTACAATGGAAATTCATTCCCCCCCCCCAACCAATTTCAACAAGAACTACCCAAGATAGTTCATTAATCCCACATACTATAACTTAGTTTCACATGCATGGCCTATTTCTAACCCCACAATATAGTATATATTCGAACTCTTTACCTCTTGCATACTAGCTCTAGAAGTAGGACTTACCCGGATGTAGGAAAATCTAGTGGCTAGCTTCCTTGATTCTTGAAGATTTGAACAAGATTGGGTGATTGGAAAACTAGGTTCCCTCTTTCTCTCTCTACATTACTCTTACCTCCCTCTAAAATTATCAGAATATCCCCCCAAATGAAGCCCCAAATGTTATTTATCAAAATGGGGTAGGGTTATAAAAATAAAGAAATGGACCCTCCGACTCAGATTGCATAATTACTAGGCCCGCAAAGTGACTGCAAAAGTGGCGCTCATGGGCTTTGAATTTTCTGCTCAGGTTTGCAACCAGTATGTGATTCGCATACCTGTTCTGTGGTTGCATAATGCACCGCAGAACCTCCTTCCCAAAATCCCAATAACGATTATGCGATCAATATGCGATCCAAAAAATGATTATGCAATCGCATAATTGGCCGCAAAACTAACCACAAAATTGCCAAATTTTCTGCCTCACTCTGCGGCCAATGTGCGATCCGTAGAGTGATTATGCGACCGCATAATGGGCCGCACGTAAAGATCCGTAAATTTTTTATGTATAAAATAATGCCCGAATAAGTCCCTGTGCTGTTACAACCGTAGAAATTCTTAAAAAACGGTCCTGTTTTGAGTAAAAAGTATCCCAGAACTTGAAAGATTAGATTTCCATAAATTGCACGTTATGCGACGCACTATGCGATCGCATAACAGGTATGCGAAACACATAGTGGTCGCATACCTGGACAGTAGCCTGTCCAAATTAAGGACAACTATGCGGCCCGGAATGCGATCGTTGGGTATGCAGACCTCATAGTTGTCGCATTCTTGCCCCATGATTTTTGCGAGGGAGGTTATGCGACACACTATGAGACGCATAACAGGTATGTAGACCGCATAGTGGTGTCATACCTGGGCAATGTGGTTCCCATTTTGGCCCATTTGAAGGCCAACTATGCAACAGGAATACGGACCTCATAGCAAGAACGCGATCGCATTCCTGACTGCATTTCTGTGTCGGGGCTCCTATTTTCTAAATTTAAGATATAAAACACCCCTTCTCTTCATTTTTAACGATTTTCTGACCAAAAATATAGAGAGAAAAAGAGAGTTCTTGAGAGAGAAGGTTTCAACATCATCCAATTATCGAGTTATTGTCATCTTCTTCACCCAAAGAGGTAAGTCTTCACCCTATTTCCCCAATTTCTCAGATTTTGGGTAAGAATAAAACACACATAGGTTGGTTCTTGAAAATAAAAAGTGAAATCTTGCATGCATGTGAGTTAAACCCCGTAATCTAGTAAAAGGAAAAATAAGTTTGGGTAATTATTCTCAAAAAAGGGGTTAGTAGTGTAAGGGGTCACATATTGTTTGATAAAATGCTCAATTGAGTACAAGATTCCTAATTCTAAGTTAAATAGGTCACATTGTGGAATATATTAACGGTGCTAGACGGTCCGGTGAATTGTGATATAAATTAAAAAGGGGATGACTCGAAGTATGTATGGCTAAATTTAATCGTCGTAGAGTCACCTTGTTGGTGTCCGAACATTCGGTATGAGTTTCTTGCTGAGTATATGTGAATTGATTGTCCGGTTGTGTTGATGTGTGTGATTTCATTCTCTGATATTTCTAAGTGGACTATCGTGATAATTGAAATTGTGAAAGGCGACTTCTATGTGATTACTCTATGATGTTCAAGGTTTGTTAAATGCTTGAGTATGTTGGTATGAAAGAATGATAACGAACTAAAATGTGTAAATGTATCTAAGTGGTAAGGGTTGTGTAACAAGTGACGAAAGGGAGTTGTAAATTGATATGATTGAACTAAATGACCATGGAAATATCGTATATGACTCATTGTTGGCAATGTTTATTGTGGCTTAAATTCACATGGATTGTTAGTTGTAATGAATTTATATTCTTGTTGATGAGCATCTTTGTGGTTGAATTACTGGATGATAAATACTATTATGAACACATGATTGGTTGGGTGTTATAAAATTGTACTCTTGATGATATGAAACCCTGTGATTAAATTGTGGGCTGTCATTGTTTGCCATGAAATGTGATGGTCTGGTGGGATCGGGTTGCACGCCGCAACAGAATGTAATAAAGCTGAAATGTGATTCTGTTGAAATAAGAATCTGTGAGGCTCTCAATTGTATTTGTTTTTGTATCATTATGCACTATGTGTTTGTTTCTTTTAACTTCTTTCTATATGTGCATATTTTTATTTTACTTTGATTAACGTTTGCTCATACATACTAGCACTATTCCACAGTACTAACGTCCTTTTTGCCGGGGGCGCTACATCTTTTATATGGATGTAGGTGGGTCCATAGCAGGTAGCTCAGCTCGTCGTTAGTGGTTCCTCCTCCTCATCTTTCAGCAGTACTGGTGAGCCCCACTTCCTCCCGGGTTTGTGTGTAATTCATGCCATCTCTTTTGAGTATGTTATGTATTGTAAGGTATAGTCGGGGCCTTGTTTCCGGCAAGTATTGTATAAACTCCTAGTACTTGTAGAGGCTCCGTAGACACGATGTGGGTGTATATATGTATTTTGGGTAGTAACTGTACGTATTCGAAATCGTGGTCCGTATTAGAAAGTTATGTATGTATTGTGTATGTTTTTGGGAATCAACTGTTGAAATGCTAAAAGAGAAATGATCTTGAGTTTGTAAATCCACGCTTAAATCCTAAGTTTCTATTTCATATGGATTATGGTGCATTGTATATACGGGGGAACGCGGTTGGTAGGAAAGGCAATCTAGGTCCGCTTGACTGTGTTCACCTGGTTAGGCGCCAGTCTCGTCCCTCAGTTTTGGGGTGTGACAAACTTGCTATCAGAGCTTAAGGTTTTAAAAGTGTCCTAGGATGTCTCGGAGCCGTGTCTAGTAGAACCCTTCTTATCGGTGTGTTTTCGAGCACATCTACAATTAGGGGGCTGCATGGACATTTAGGAAAGTACCCTTTTATTGCTATTTTATATCGTACGATGTGGTGGAAGGTGAGGTTGTGTATCTCTAACTCTTCCATTGTTCCAATTTTCAGTAAATGGCACCCAATAAAAGAGCTCGATTCGGCCTAGGGCCAATGCCACCCCAGGAGTGGCTGTGAATTCTTTATCTGATGGTGCGGGTGAGAATGATTCCCCCACCCTGAATCTGCGTGACTCTTCCATCCCAGGCCAGGATATTCCTATTCCTGCTCCAGCGGAGGGTGCTACAGTCCCTCTGGCTGATGTTCCTGATCCTTCTTCAGTCCCAGCTTCTGTTCCCGGTATTTCTGATGGGGACCTCAGGGGATCTATTCAGATGTTGACTCATCTGGTGGCTTCCCAGGCCCAAAGATCACATGCTTCCCCTGCATCCTCTAGCGAGCAAAGGGATTCTTCAGATTCAAGGATCAACCAGTTTATGCGGTTAGCCCCTCTCGAGTTTACAGGCAGTGACTCAATGGCCGACCCTCAGGAGTTTATTGATGAGATGTACAAGACCCTCCAAGTTATGAGGGCTACTGAGACAGAGGGAGTTGAGTTGGCTTCCTATCGTCTGAAGGGAGAGGCATATTTGTGGTTTGAAATGTGGGAGAGTTCCCGTGGAGAGGGGAGCCCTCTGGCGAGGTGGGAGGAGTTTGTGGATGCCTTTATGGATCATTTCTTCCGTGCCGAGATTATGGAAGCTCGTGCTACAGAGTTTGAGGCCCTCAAGCAGGGCAACATGAGTGTGTGGGAGTATCATATGGAGTATGTGCTCTTGTCTAAACATGTTGTTCACATGATGCCGACTATGGAGGCCAGAGTTCGACGGTTTGTTTAGGGCCTTGGTCCCTTGGTTGTTAATGAAGCTGCTATAGTTGCCTTGCATTCGGATATAAATTATGGGAAGATCGTGGGTTTCTCCCATGACATAGAGGCTCAGAATTTAAAGATAAGAATGGAGAGGGAGAGTAGTAGTAGGGCCCGGTCAGCGCGCAACCCTGGGAGTTCAGTTGGAGGAGGGAGATCATTCATTGGGAGAAGGTCATCAGGGCCATCCATTCCTATGATCAGTCCTCAGTCAGTGCCTCGCCATTAGGGTACATTTATCAGCTGGGAGGTCGCTTTGGACTAGGTCCAGACAACAGGAGGTTCCATCAGTCGGGTCGTTCCAGTGGGAGGTTCCAGCAGGGCGCGGAGCAGCTAGGGGTAGAGTGCGGGGTCAAGGGGGACCCGGCCAATTTTATGCTTTGAGTGGTTGCCAGAGCGCCGAGGCTTCCCCAGATGTTGTCACAGGTATTATGACTGTTCATTCACATGATGTTTATTCTCTTACTGATCCCGGGTCTTCTTTGTCATATGTTACTCAATTTATTGCTTCAAGTTTTGGGATAGGACCCAAACAGCTTCACGAGCCGTTCTCTGTGTCGACTCCGATTGGTGATTCTATTACGGCCGTGCGAGTCTATAGGAATTGTATTGTCATGGTGCGTGGTCGGGATACCATGGACGATCTTATTGAGTTAGAAATGGTATATTTTGATGTAATTATGGGGATGTATTGGCTCTATTCATGCTTTGTTAAACTCGACTGCTGAACCAAGATTATGAGGCTTGAGTTTCCTAATGAATCAGTTATCGAGTGGGAGGGAAATAATGTTGTGCCAAGAGGTAGATTTATTTCCTACCTTAAAGCCTCAAAGATGATTAGATTAGGGTGCATCTACCATTTGGTCCGGGTTGCGGAGACCACTTCAGAGGTGCCTGCTCCCGAATCTGTGCCTATTGTGAATCAATTTCTTGAGGTATTTTCGGGCGAGCTTCCTAGGATTCCACCAGATAGGAAGATCGATTTCGGGATTGATGTATTGCCATATACACAGCCAATATCTATTCAACCTTACCGAATGGCGCCAGCAGAATTGAGAGAGTTAAAAGAACAATTGAAAGGTATATTAGAAAAAGGTTTCATTCGGCCTAGTGTGCCGCCTTGGGGCGCACCGGTTCTTTTTGTCAGAAAGAAAGACGGATCACTTCGGATGTGTATTGATTATCGTCAGCTCAACAAGGTCACCATAAAAAACAAATACCCATTGCCTTAGATAGATGATTTGTTCGACCAGTTGCAAGGAGCTAAGTTCTTCTCAAAGATTGATTTGCGGTCCGGGTATCATCAGTTAAAAATCAGGGAGCAGGATATTCCTAAGATTGCCTTCAAGACTCGTTATAGGCACTTTGAATTTTTGGTAATGTCTTTTGGGCTAACCAACGACCCCGACAGAGATTCGCAGTTTCTTGGGTGTAGCTGTGTATTAACGGAGGTTCGTGGAGGAATTCTCTACCCTCGCCTCCCCATTGACTAAACTGACGCAGCGGTTAAGTTCCAGTGGTCTGATGCTTGTGAAAAGAGTTTTGAGGAATTGAAATTAAGATTGACTACGGCACCAATGTTGACCTTGCTAGAAGGTTCAGAAGGGTTTTGTGGTGTATTGTGATGCTTCAAGGGTTGGTTTGGGGTGTGTATTGATGCGATATAGTAAGGTAATAGCATATGCTTCTAGACAGCTCAAAAATCACGAGAAGAATTATCTGACACATGATTTGGAGCTCGCGGCGGTTGTGTTTGCATTAAAAATCTACCGGTATTATCTTTATGGGGTCCATGTGGACGTGTTCATAGACCACAAGAGTCTTCACTATTTATTCAAACAAAAGGAGTTAAACTTAAGGCAACAGAGGTGGTTGGAATTTCTCAAGGACTACGATATGAATATTTTGTATCATCCTAGGAAGGTGAATGTGGTAGCCGACGCTCTTAGTCGGAAATCCATGGGTATCTTGGCTCATTTGGAAGCAGGTCAGAGGCCTTTGGCTCGGGAGGTTTACCAGTTGGCTAGTTTGGGGGTCTGTCTTTCGACCTGAGACGAAGGGGATGTCGTGGTGCGTAATAGAGCGGAGTCTTCGCTTGTAGCAGAAGTCAAGGGAAAGCAATTCAGGAATCCGTCTTTGGCACAATTGAGGGAAGCAATTTTGAATCAGAACACTTCAGCATTCTCACTCAGCAATGATGACGGTGTTCTGCGGTGTCAAGAGAGGTTATGTGTTCCAGATGTGGATGACCTTCGAAAGAGGGTAATGGCAGAGGCTCACAACTCCAGGTATTCAGTATACCCAAGTTCTACGAAGATGTATCATGATCTCAAAGAGAATTATTGGTGGAATGGTATGAAGAGGGGTGTGGCGGACATTGTGGCTAGGCGTCCGACTTGTCAGCAAGTGAAGGCCGAGCATCAGAGGCCTGGTGGATTGATGCAACTTATGGAAATACCGATGTGGAAATGGGAGATAATCAATATGGACTTTGTGGTGCGGTTACCTCGCACTCCACGTAGGGTCGACTCTGGTTGGGTAATAGTGGATCGGCTCACGAAATCAGCTCACTTCTTGCCAGTCAAGTCCACTGATACTACAGAACAATACGCTCAGTTGTATATCAAAGAAATAGTCAGGCTCTATGGCACACCAGTGTCTATTATCTCGGATCGAGGGGCCTAGTTCACAGCTAACTTTGGGAAGAAATTTCAGCAAGGTTTGGGTACTCAGGTAATTCTTAGCACAGCTTTCAACCCATAGATGGACGGTCAAGTGGAGCGGACTATTAAGACGCTTGAATATATGTTGCGGGATTGTGTATTAGATTTCAATGGTAGTTGGGATGAACACTTGCCGCTTATAGAAGTTGCTTATAATAACAGTTTTCATTCTAGTATTCAAATGGCCCCATTTGAGGCATTGTACGGAAGGAGATGTAGATCTCCGATCGGGTGGTTTGAGGTTAGTGAGGCAGAATTGTTAGGACCAGATCTTGTGTACCAAGCTATCGAAAAAGTTAAAGTCATTTAGGAAAGGATGAAGACTACTCAGAGTCGTCAGGAATTCTATGCGGACGTGCGTCGAAGAAATTTGGAGTTTCAAGTAGATGATTGGGTATTCTTGAAGGTGTCTCCCATTAAGGGAGTAATGCGGTTTAGGAATAAAGGGAAATTGAACCAAAGGTATGTCGGTCCATATAGGATTGCTCAAAGGATAGGACAGGTGGCTTATAGGCTGGAATTGCCCCCTGAGATGTCATTAGTGCACCCGGTGTTCCATGTGTCTATGTTGAAGAAAGTGGTTGGAGATCCATCAACCATCGTGCCAGATGAGACTATTGAGGTTAATGAAGAATTATCGTATGAAGAGGTTCCGGTTGCTATTCTTGATAGGCAAGTCCGTAGATTGAGGAACAAAGAAATTGCTTCAGTTAAAGTGTTGTGGCGAAGTCAGCAAGTTGAGGAAGCCACATGGGAAGCGGAAAATGAAATGAAAGAAAAATATCCCCATTTGTTTGAATAAGTATAATAGTGATCGTGCGAATTGTCATCTCTAAGCAATTATATGTTATGCCCAGTTGTGTGCAAAAGGACCCCATTTTCCTCTAATTGCTCTACTAACGTAACTTCTCAAGTTGTGCCAAAATTGTGTATGTTGTGACTATTTGAGTAATGTGCAACCCCTTGGAGTAAATGAAATTATGTGAAACTCATGTGATGGTTAAATGATTAATTGAAGTGTAGATTGGTAATGATTAATTGAATTGTAGATTGGTAAGTATTAATTGAAGCATATATGGCATGTTGAAGTAATTGAATTATATGGGACTTGTCGAGGTGACCAAATTATGTGCAAGGCCATGAAATAACTAGTTATGTGTGGAATTGGTTAAGAACATGTGTTTCGGGGGCTCTCTAACAGGTAGATAGGCCTAATTACAGAGGAAACTCTCGCGAAATTTTTAGAAAATATCGGGGTTAGTAAAATATCACATAACAGGTATGCAGACCGCATAGTGGTCGCATACCTGGGAAGTGTGGTTCCCATTTTGGCCCATTTGAATGCCAACTATGCGACAGGAATGCGGACCGCATAGCAGGAACGCGATTGCATTCTAAATTAAAGATATAAAACACCCCTTCCATTCATTTTTAATTATTTTCTGACCAAAAATAGAGAGACAAAAATAGAGTTCATGAGAGAGAAGGTTTCAACATCATCCAATTTGATTTTTCAAAATCACTCAAGCCCGGAAATTATCGAGTTATTGTCATCTTCTTCACCCCAAGAGGTAAGTCTTCCTATTTCCCAACTTTCTCAGATTTTGGGTAAGAATAAAACACACATAGGTTGGTTCTTGAAAATAAAAAGTGAAATGTTGCATGCATGTGAGTTAAACCCCGTAATCTAGTAAAAGGAAAAACAAGTTTGGGTAATTATTCTCAAAAAGGGGGTTAATAGTCTAAGGGGTCACATATGTTTGATAAAATTCTCAATTGAGTACAATATTCCTAATTCTAAGTGAAATATGTCACATTGTGGAATAGATTGACGGTGCTAGACGGTCCGGTGAATTGTGACAGAAATTAAAAAGGGGATGACTAGAGGTATGTATGGCTAACTTTAATCTTCGTAGAGTCACCTTGTTGGTGTCCGAACATTCGGTATGAGTTTCTTGCTGAGTATATGTGAATTGATTGTCCAGTTGTGTTGATGTGTGAGATTTCATTCTCTGATTTTTCTTAGTCGACTATTGTGATAATTGAAATCGTGAAAGGTGACTTCTATGTGATTACTCTATCATGTGCAAGGTTCGTTAAATGCTTGAGTATGTTGGTATGAAATAACGGTAACGAACTCAAATGTGTAAATGTATCTATGTGATAAGGGATGTGTAACAAGTGATGAAATGGAGTTGTGAACTGATCTAATTGAACTAAATGACCATGAAAATATCGTATATGACTAATTGTTGGCAAGGTTTATTGTGGCTTAACTTCACATGGATTGTTGGTTGTAATGAATTTATATTATTGTTGATGAGAATCTTTGTGGTTGAATTAATGGATGATAAAGACTATTATGAACACATGATTGGTTGGGTGTTATGAAATTGTACTCTTGATGATATGAAGCCCTGTGATTAAATTGTGGGTTGTTATTGTTTGCCATGAAATGTGATGGTCCGGTGGGATCGGGTTGCACGCCGCAAGAGGAAGTAATAAGAGTGCAGAGATAACAAGGGTGGAGTGTAAATTTTACGGTGAGGTTGGGTTGCATGCCGCAACACGAAGTAATAAGGGTGGAGTGTAAACTGTACGGTGGGATCGGGTTGCACGCCACAACATAATGTAATAAAGTTGAAATGTGATTGTGTTTAAATAAGAATTTGTGAGGCTCTCAATTGTATTTGTTTCTCTATCACTGTGCACTATGTGTTGGTTCCTTTAACTTGTTTCTATATGTTCATCTTTTGATTTTACTTTGAGTAAAGTTTGCTCATACATACTAGTACTATTCCACAGTACTAACGTCCCTTTTTCCGTGGGCACTACATCTTTTATATGGATGTAGGTGGGTCCGTAGCAGGTAGCTCAGCTCGCTGCCTCTTCCTTATCTTTCAGTAGTACTGGTGAGCCCCACTTCTTCCCGGGGCCATGTGTAATTCATGTCATCTCTTTTCAGTCTGTTATGTATTGTAAGTTATACCTGGTTAGGCGCTGGTCTCGGCCCTCGGTTATGGGGCGTGACACCGCAGAAATGCACACTTCTGTAAAAAATTTCCTCCAAGTCCGTAATATATTGTTCAACCCAAAAAGTCTGAACCGTGGCGAGCTTGCTCACCACGAAGAATTTCTAATAATATGACACATAAATCTAACCTGGCACCACGAGATTTCGGATTTTAGGTAAAAAAAAAAATTTTAAGGGGACTTACATCCCCCCCCCCACTTAAGATCATTCATCCTCGAATGAGGATTTAAGGTCCACAATTAGCAACTTATGCAGCTTGGTTTTCATACCACGCACTAGTAGCCCCGAGTTTTACTAACTTGCTAGGTTTTCCAAAAATTATGCCAGAGTTTCCTTTGTAACTAGGCCTATCCACCTGCCAGAGAACCAAAAAAACCATCCTAAGAACACATCAACAACTCGAAAAAGAACCACCATGTATATATCAATAACACGAATCTCAGCATTACAAGCACTATACTATCATAATGATACTCGGACATGGACTGCACATTCTTAAATCATAACACCTAGAAGATACCTTTCAAATCAAGACCGGTTGTTATACAATCAAGCGAAAATATTTCCCCTCCATGATACTTTTGGCCTTCAAGGTGGCCTCCTCGACTTACAGACTTTGCCATAACACATTCACGAAAACAATCTCAACTCCCAAACTTATCTAACAATAATGACAACTAGATACCTCACATAAGCTAACTATCCATTAACTTCATCTTCAATAATTTCCACGGGAATTATACACAAAGTATTTTCACTAACTTCTTAGACATAGGCACATGATAACACAGGGTATATGAGGAACAACGATGGGAAGACATCATACTCATAGCGCAGCCTAATGTGAACTACACTTACTTCACCTTCATTACCAATTCACGTAACATCTTTAGGGAGAAAATATTGAGAATAACATGTTCACCCTCTTCAACTCTAAATCATTACAGGAAAACCCACACTAAATATCTGATGACCTTCAACAATTACTCTAAGACGTGCTATCACAAATTAACCATAAAATTACCTATCAAATATATGTGATCACGGGTGATGCTTCCTCTTTGACATGTTTGAACAACGAAGTTCAATATTGGGTTGGAATTATTCAGGAATCTGTTAATGTGCTGAGCAATGTCTTTCATGAGGTTTTATGCTAAGAGACGCGAGGATGACTAAAAACAAAGCTAGCATGGTTAATCATTGTGACAAAATCGATTATTAGAAAAAAAAGAGGCATAGAGGTAACTAGTACACGTTGATAATGTGGTAACCATGTACGTGGTCCTGAGATCTAACAGAATTGGGTCTTTCTAGACATGAGATACATGGGAGGCATAATCCAGAGGATGAAGAGGCTAGCATCAGTTATCCTTGGGAGGCGACGAGTTATGCACGGGATAGTAAAGATTGTTCCTTTCCATATATGATTTGCCCAATAATAGTACCTCTAAGGAGAAGTGGTCAAGTATGTTACATCGGTTTCCTCCTTGAGTGTAAGGAAAATCAGTTTAGCTCAAAATGGGGAGATTCTTGCAACATGGATGTGATAGAGATTTCAAAAGAAATACATGAAGTTGAATTACACTCTTAACACTAAATGACATAAGGAATATATGCCACAAGCCCATGAGTATAAAAAAGAAGTCAAACACATATGAGATTATCATAATTCAAACAGCTTAACCCTTCCCGACAGTTGATCCTATATGGGATAACTAAAAATACGACAACTTGTCTTCCAAATCAATATGCTCATGATAAGTACAAAAATCTGAAAGCATCTAATCTCAACCTTTCATGAGTGAAACCACATAGATAGGACATCTCAATATTGGGATGAAATAATGTATTTGTTAGAGGGGTTCTAATGGTCCGAACCGCACGAGCTTGCGAGCCGCGAAGAATTTCTAATATTGTGACACATAAATCTAACCTGGCACCACGAGATTCCAGATTTTAGGTAAGAAAAAAAATTTACGGGGCCTTACAAGCCAGTTGTATGATTTTACCCACCTATTGTTATGTATCTTAGTTAACCCCTTTGAGCCTGTAATCTGTTTCTTTGGAAACCACATTGCAAGCCTTACCCATTTGTTTGAATTGACCATCTATTTGAACCTTGTACCTCTTATGAGTACTTGAAAGTGTAAAAGTTGAAGTGTGCGGTGGTTGGTTTGGATTTTGTGTGGAACTGCTAAAATAAGGAGAAAGGTGCACTGTTTCGAAAAAGTGAGAGCCATTTGAATAAAAATAAGGGGAAAAAAAGAACAAAAAATAGTTGTATTGTTGAAAATATTCTTTGATAGTGGTGACTCTTGATGTAATTGTGCTTAAAGAAGTAGGGAGCTAATACATATTGATGTGAAGGTGTAGTTATGGTTTGACATAATTGTGGGGTTTTTTAACAGTTAAAGGTATGTATTAAAGTGCTTAAGGAGGTGTAGTCACTCTTATATCTTAATGTATCCTACCCATATTGCATTCTACATTACAACCAAATAAAATCCTACTTGATCTTTGACTGGATGAGCTCAATTAGTAGAATATTACACATAGGGCATCTTCTGTGGCATATGAATGTTTTTTCTGAGAGTGAGTGAATTCTTTATATCTTGAGTTCCTAATTGTTCTTAAATGTTATTGTGTATGGAACTACTCTCTATTGTTGTGTGAGGGCACTTGATTCACGAAGGAAAGGTAATATCTTGACCTTTGTGTTAGAGTAAGTGAGCGGGTTATAAATAATGCGCGGTGCTTTAGAGTCAAATCTTCAGGCTAGGATGTTACACTAATGGGTGAAATCTATTTTATATATTCTTGGTATGATGAGTTATGAGAGTTTTTTACAGAGGTCGTGTCTTCTTAAAGTGTAGTATGATTGCTCGAGAACGAGACATGATTTAAGTGTGGGGTGTTGATGGTAGGCTATAATATCATGTTTTACACGCTTATTTCACTCTAATTCACTACACTTTAATTGTATTTAAGATTTTTGTTAGTGTTTTGAACTTATTGTGTGTTTTATGCCTTGTAGGAGTGATTCCGAGTTATTTAGATATTATGAAATTAATTCGATCTATTTGGATCTTGAAGTATGAGTAAAATCCCAAAAGAATAAGTTTGGATCGCGTTCGGGGGTCGAGGATCAC
Source organism: Nicotiana paniculata (assembly GCA_005239505.1). Lineage (NCBI taxonomy): Eukaryota > Viridiplantae > Streptophyta > Magnoliopsida > Solanales > Solanaceae > Nicotiana > Nicotiana paniculata. Next base: position 75,171 of record ML361187.1, on the reverse strand, counting down.
TTATGGACATTAAAAAATCAAAGAAGAAGCAACAAATGAAAAAATGCACTAGTGCGACGCACGGCGCACGACGCACGACGCGATGCATCAGTGTAAATTTATGTAAGAAATTGGCAAAGATCAGGAGGCCACTCAGGTGCGCGAGCACGCATTGGACGCGCAAGTTAGGCAGTACAGTGGCCAAAGTGCGTGGCCAAATGCGCGAGCACACTCCCAAGTGCGCGGCCGCGCACGTCCAACTCCGGAAAGAGTCCTATTTCTCGTAGAAAAAGGTATTTTTTCCTGGTCCCTACCTTACTTGGTATATATACATGGAAAATTGTATTTTTGGTACTTTTGACACCTCTAAGACCTAAGGAGGCTAAGGAGAAGTAGCAGAAGCAAGAGCACAAGGATTTCATCATTCAATCCTAACTCAAGACAAGGGTTTGGATTGTTTTATGTTTTTCTTTACTTTAAACATATTTGTGATGAATTTTCTCTATATCTATGGAGTAGTTCTCTTTAGGGTTTTATGGATGTGGTGTTGTTACAACCTATGTTGTCGTATGCAAAGGTTCGTTGTAAGCAAACTAATGTAGGACCAAAAATGAGATCATCTTTGAAAGTATATAAAGAAAGTTAATCATGTTACCTCAGAGATTGAAAATATTGAAGATCATGAACAAGTACAAAAAGGGTTGGAAGGTTCATAAGCTAAAGGAATTGAAGAAAATAATGTTTTGCCGAAAGTCGACAAGTTGGAAGTGTTATAACATGTACTTTTGGGGTAAGACTAGGGCTCTTAACATGATAAGGAGGTTATGTTATGAGTTATTTTAGTCGTATTTTAGTTGTGTGTTATGTTTTGAATTCAAGCAAGTTGTGGAACCAAAGTCGATGAAAGTCATCACAAGTTACGTTCATAAGTTTTACTAAAATTTGGGTCAAATGTAGCTGCAATTTTATCCCAATGTACTTATATTTATGGGGTGTTTCACCCATAAAATTTAATATCTATGAGTCTATTTTCTAACAAATTAAACCCTTTGTCAATACGACATCAGAGTAATGAGATATATGCGTATTTTCGAGACTACGCGAATGCTAGGTGACATGTAGGTGTGTCACCTACTTGCTTAAATGAGAGTCCAAAAATGGGCCAGTTCGGGTCGTCCAAAGAGACCTTTTAAAGGCCTATTTCGTTCATATAATACACTGATAAGAGGACACAATAACCAGACCTAAACCCCTGCAAACAGCCTCCCAAAAATTGTCCACAAACCCTACTTGATTTTCTCTCCATTTCAAGTTCTAGTTGGAGGTAAAACCTAGAGTTTGAAAATCCAAAATAGGAGCTGAGTTATTCAAAAAATAAGGAAAATTTACTTCTCTATTTCATATATTTTTTTCTTCTGGAGATGTGTGGAAAGTTGTTCTATAATTGTAAGAACTCATAGGACGGTGATCGGAAGCCGTGAGTTCAAGTTATTCACTTGTAGCGGACTGTTTTGTGAACTATTTTGTGTTGCTGTTGGATTGCTTGATTTGCTACTATTTTATGGATTTTTAGATGAAAAAGTGTGTGGATAAAAACCACATAAATTCATGGTGGTTGTCTGGTCATTCATCGTAACATATTCGGGTCGTTTGACACTACTACGATGGTCATTTTGTGTATAAAGAGATTGGGGTGTGGGGCTGTTTTGTAGTATTTTATGGTGTATATAAGGTTGGAAAATAATGTATATATGTTGTTATTGTTGTGTTCTTGTTTTGTTGGTATTATCTTGAATTTGAAGGAAGTAAGGATAATACGGGAGATGCTATCCGTTTTAATACAAAATAAACATGTCATTCGGTGTGCGATAGTTGTACCTTTCGTAACTTAATGATAGTATTATTATCGTTGTTGTAGATTAACGCGCAAAAAGGCGAGTTCCACTTGGTGATTGGAAAGATTGTGATAAGGTACATTAAGTCTAAACCTTTCTTCATTTTGGCATGATCTCGTAATTACATGAGTTTGATAACGAGGCATAAAGAGAAGTTCGTATTCCTGAAATTATGTATATTATCCTAGTCTCATAAGTTACAGTATTCTCCTTTATCGGGACTTTATATTTAATTAAGTATTTTCTTCTTGCAGTAAAAAAAGCATAGACTGACGTGCAAAACATAGACTAACTTAATGATAGTATTATTATCGTTGTTGTATATTAACGTGCAAAGAGGTGAGTTCCACTTGGTGATTGGAAAGATTGTGATAAGGTATATTAAGGCTAAACCTTTCTTCATTTTGACATGATCCCGTAACTACATGAGTTTGATAATGAGGCATAAAGAGAAGTTTGTATTCCTGAAATTATGTAGATTATCCTACTCTCATAAGTTATAGTATTCTCCCTTATCGGGACTTTATATTTAGTTAAGTATTATCTTCTTCCATTCAAGAAAGCATAGACTAACGTGCAAAGCATAGACTAACTTAATGATAGTATTATTATCGTTGTTGTAAATTAACGTGCACAGAGGTGAGTTCCACTTGGTGATTGGAAAGATTGTGATAAGGTATATTAAGGATAAACCTTTCTTGATTTTTTTATGATCCCGTAACTACATGAGTTTGATAACGAGGCATAAAGAGAAGTTCGTATTCCTGAAATTATGTACATTATCCTAGTCTCATAAGTTACAGTATTCTCCCTTATCAGGACTATATATTTAGTTACGTATTGTCTTCTTCCAGTCAAGAAAGCATAGAGTTTATATATATATATATATATATATATATATATATATATATATATATATATATATATATATATATATATATATATATATATATATATATATATATATATATGTAGACACACACACACATAGAGTATTACATTATTTTAACCACCATCGAGTTATAATCGATGTGCAGGACCCTATTGGGCAACCTTAGATCCAATGAAAAGTTATATACCGAGACTACTGTGGCCGAGAACCTATGAGCGAGCCCAGAATGGCCGATATATATAGCCTAGTATGGCCGAATTCCTATTAGTGAGCGTGCTACGACCGAGCAGTTACATGTACCGAGCCTTATAGGGTCGGACATTTATTTTACTTACTATAGTGAGAGAGTTTAGTCAGTATCAGCGTGTAAGTATATCTCCAGATCATCTTTGACTCCCAATTACTTTTGTGATGACCCAAAGGGTCATCACCTATTTTATTACCCAATCAGTACTCAGAATTCATAGCGCACGGCAGAGAAGAAAAGAAATATGGAGTCATCCTAACTTCGCAACCTCTGGGGATAAATACAGACGTCTCCGTACCGATCCCTCAGACTCTACCAAGTTGTCTGTAACTTGTGAGACCTAAGTAACCTAGAACTCTGATACCAACTTGTCACGCCCCGAAATTCCACCATCGGGCCGTGAAGGCGTCTAGCGTTGAACCTGCTAGACAAGCCAATGTGTATAGATAAACTAGCATATTAAAATCAATTTAATAGGATAAACTAAATGGTTCACAATTTAACATCGGAAATAAATATGGTTTCAAGCTAAATAATGACAACATAATACATCGACGCATAATTTTCCCAAAACCTAGAGTCACAAACTCACGAACTGCCTATAAGAGTGCTAAATACATAACTGAAAGGAAATACATGTCTGCCTCTGAAACTGGAGGAAAAATGACACAGAAGCAAAGACAAAGGGATAGGAAGAGACGCCAAGGCCCACGAACGCCAGCGGGTATACCTTGAAGCCTCTACGATAGCTGGAAGACACTCCCACTAATGATGTCTTCCGGGTCCGGCTGCGTAATCGGCATAACATAAAGAAGTGCAGGTGTAGCATCAGTACAACCGACCCCATGTACTGAGTAAGTGCCGAGCCTAACCTCGGCGAAGTAGTGACGAGGCTAATACATGAAAACAAAGTGTACGGAGACGGCAAATACTGAAATGACATGCTGGGGGGGGTAAGAGATGGAAAATACTGAAATGACAGAAATGAAAACAACAGTCTAAAATATCTGAAAATAATCACGGGAAATTACAAGTTGGTCTGAGGGATCGGTACGGAGACGTCTGTATTTATCCCCAGAGGATGCGAAGTTAGGATGACTCCATATTTCTTTTCTTCTCTGTGGTGCGCTATGAATTCTGAGTACTGATTGAGTAATAAAATAGGTGATACCCTTTGGGTCGTCACAACTTTTAGTTATTTTATTATCAGTTCAGTTTCAGCTTTCAGTTATGTGATTGCCTTACATACTCGTTACATTATTTCGTACTGACATCCCTTTTCGAGGGACGTTGCATTTCATGCGTGCAGGTTCAAATAGACAGACGGGTAGACCTCATTAGTAGGTGTTTCCCGAGTTCAGCTTGATCGGTAAGCTCCATGCCCTTCGGAGTTGCCAGGTCTAGGGTTTTGTATACATATTGTGTATATATGTATATATGTTATGGGTAGGCCAAGGCCCTGTTACAGTACATCTATCAGTAGAGGCTTGTATACATATCATGTGAGTTACTGCAGTATGTTTGGCTTGTAGGCCTCGTACGTGTATATTGTTGGTTTGTTAGTTGTAGTATTTATGACGACCTTGTCGGCCCAGCTTTATATTGATGTTTTGTCAGATCTAGTTTATGTCAACTTTTATATTTTGCTTGGCAAATTGTCTTGAAATGTGGACCCATGGCCAAGGTATGACATTATATGTTCAAAGTCCGTCAGTTGGAAGTTGGTATGCTAGGTTAAGTTAGGCCACAGGTGTCGCTCTCGCCCCAGGTCCGGGGCGTGACAAGTGTATTGATATTGTTTTGTGGATTATAACTCTAGTTTATGTACTGAATCATTTGGGATGTTCTAATATTGCATCGATATTCACTATTGCTTGTAATCGAGAGAGGCATAACGTGTGATAATTTTGCATTATATTTTGTTGGGTAAATTCATTAATTCTTCTTAGTAATCGAAAGAGGCTAGTTGAATTGTTGATTAACCTAGTTAGGATAATAATCGAAAGAGGTTTTCCTAAAGATCAACCCACTACGAATTCTTGCATAACTTCGCCAAGCTTAATTTAGTTCATATTGTGAGGTTGAAACATAATCGAGAGAAGAGTTTCTACTAAATGTACGAACAAATAATTGAGTGAATTCGAGAGACTCACTTAACATTAGAAGTGATTTATCTCGAGTTAGATCCAAACAATTGTCTTGCACCTATCCTATCAACCCCTATTTTCTCCCGTTGATATATTTCCTTAATTATTACTTGCGTCGGTTGTCATTAGTCAATAGTTCTAGATTCTTAGTTAAGTGTAGTTTTAAATCACATATATCTCAAATGTTGATCATCTTGGATAGAAATATAGCAACAAACTATGATAATATTGTTTAACTCCAGTCCCTATGGATACGATGTTATATTATACCATATTCGACTAGCGGGAATATTTAAGTGTGCCGGAATGACCATGGAAAACTCTAAATCCTCATCTATTTCCTCTTTCCTCAGATATTGCGTCAAAATGTTTCCAAAGAATAGTCTATTTATCCTTTTGCTCATTCATACATGTGTTATTTGTTGTAGTATCAAATTGCCCACATTTACCTTCTGGTCGGTCATTAAGAAATAGAGCATTCGTACTCTCTCAGGCCCAATCAAAGTATCATGATTGCATGGTAGCAACCGAGCATTGATCAATTTCAACCACACTTGAGCCTCTAGATTCATCTTCTTCTTTGGGAACTTCCTGTGCCACTGAGTCTTTTTGTCACGAACCCAGGCAGCATTAGAATTTACTACACACAGAGTGTGTCGAATCTCTCTACATGTCGAGCGGGAAATGAACTTACCTAATGGATCATGTGGAACATCCGGAGCCCCAAGTAGTTACATAGATCATATGAATAAATATCGATCAACCTTCCCCGAATAGGCACCAACTTCTCAGGATCATCCGGATCCCATCCGATAGAACCCACAAATGAGGCCCACATTAATGTCTCCAGGGTTCTCGAAAACATAGCTCAACCCTAGCTCATGCTTCCAAATGGACGGATACTTTGATCTCAAATTGGGCTCATCCACAACTAAATCCGGGTGCATATGTTTTGGTCTACAAATCTTGTCCCCTTATTTGGCGGATGGGGGCATACTCTTAAGCCCATATTCACGTTCTCCCGAGGCCTTGGGTGCGAGGCTATCATGGCTACAACTGCTTGTAAACCCTTAGCATTACTAGAAGTGGCCTCTTCTTCTTTTCGATTTTTTGGTGGCAGTGCGGAGGATGTCTTTCCTTTAGTAGGGGCAGTAGATTTTTCATTTCCCTTGTCCGTTGGTGGTGTCTTTGGTTTTGCGCTACCATTTTGTACCTACACAAGTGTATGTTAGTCAAATTTAGAGGGAATTGAATCAATTTGAAACATGATTGCAGAACCCGACACTTAAAAGATTAGCACATTGTGGTCAAGTAAGTCGAGGCTACTAAGACTTCACCTCTTGAAATTAAGTTATTGTTGTAGCTACAAGACAACTAGTTCATGCGGGAGAACAATGTAAGTGACATACTTGAACCTTTCAACCTGGATCCGGTGAGCCACCCCACACTTAAATTTCTTGCTAGGGATGTTTATAACCCACTAGTGTATCAATCCCGGAGACTCGTTCTCCAATTTTAACAAAAAGTGTGTTTGAGGCATTTTATCAAACACATGGTACACACTAGTTAGGGTGAAGCTTTCGTGTGGGTGAGGGATTGCCTCACCCTGCCAAATCGGCTTGGGGTTCAAGTGTAAACAATCATTTGAGGAATAAGAATATCAATTTTATGAGGTTCATGGGGTTGGTACAAGCATGCATAATTTCACATTCAAGCCATTCATAAATTTTGCATGTTGCAATTTACCTCAATCAATCCCAAAAATAGAAGAAATATAGAGAAGAATTCATACCTTATATGTTGAAAGAGGGAGGACTGGTCTTCAATTAGAGGTGATATTGAGTGAATTATTGTGTGAGAGGGGAGTTGGGGAATTTGAGAGAATGGAAGGGAGAAGGGAAGGGGAGGCGGTGAGGTTTTTAGCGTGTGTGTGTTTGGTTTCTTTGTGTGTGTGCTATAAAAAGGGTCATAAAAAGAAACAAAAATGTCGAAAACTTACTTGGCCTCGCGAGCTAGATGCAAAGCCCTTCTCGCAGCAGAACGGGCTACGCGAGGCAAGGGGCGCGTTGGAGACTGGGCTGGGCGATATTGGGCGCGAGGAGAGCATGCCGCGTGATGCTTGGCGCGAGTTCCAACTCGCATTAGGAAGAGAGACGCATGTCCTGGGGTGCGGTTCTTGCCTTGCTTGGAAAGGTCCAGATCGTACTCAAGTGATATCCATTTTTTGGACTCCATGTATTTTTGACCTCCCAAAACGCTCCCGCACTTGTACATACACCATTGAACTCGCTAGTACCTAAAAACAAAAAAGAAAAATCTAATTAAGGTAAACTAGTCTACGAATTGGGTTGTCTCCCAACAAGCGCCTTAGTTAATGTCATGGCATGGCAAATACAACATCACAATGGGTTGCGTCCCATGAATCTCCTAATTTAATGTCGCGTCATGACATAGAATGTCCCCTCAAGAATCCATCAAGTCTATCAATGTTTTGCGATGACGAACACTATAACCCTAATAGTGTTTAACTCTTTGCTCATTGACTAATAACGTGCCATCACTTTCAGGATCTCGTAGCTCAATAGCTCCATGCTTCATATCTTGCACCACTTCAAATGATCCCGACCATCTAGACTTGTGCTTCCCAAGAAAGAGTTTCAACCTTAAATTGAACAATAGCACGGCTTGACCTAGTTAAAATTGACGATGAAAAATTTATTTGTCATGAAAACTCTTTGTTTTATCTTTATACAACTTCGCATTCTCATATGCGTGAAATAGAAACTCTTCGAGCTCATTGAGTTGCAACATTCATTTTTTCCCAAATATATCCATATCAAAGTTGAGCTTCTTCATCGCCAATATGCCTTATGCTCAAGCTCAACGGGAAAGTGATAAGCCTTCCATAAACCAACCAATACACTGAAGTGCCAATTGGATTTTTTATGCAGTTCGATACGCCCACATAGCATCATCCATCTTGCTGGTTATAACGACCCAGTCGGTCGTTCCGTGAGATTTACCCTGTTTCCCCTATTTCTGAATTTGTGATATATTGCTAGCCTAATTTTGTTGTGTTGGGTCAGTTGGTTTGGGTCCGGAGTGGTCATGGTGAGAATCGAGGCATTTAGTTTCTTAAAGTAGCCTAATAGTTCAAAAAGTCAATTAAGAGTTGACTTATTGGTGAAAGACCGCGGAATGCATATTTTAGGCTTGGATAGCTTCGCTAGGTGATTTAGGGGCTTAGGAGTGTGTTTGGAATGAAGTTGTGATGTTTGGTGTAGAATTAGGCTTGAATTGGCGAAAGCCAGTTTATGGTGATTTCTGATTGGCAGTGGAAAATAGGCTATCTGAGTCAGAATGGGATTCCGGAAGTTGGAACAGGTCCGTAATGTCATTTTGGGTATGTGTGCAAAATTTTGGGTCAATCGCAGGTGTTTTGGTTGGTTTCGGCGTAGTTGGCAAAATTTGGAAGTTTCAAAGTTCATAGGCTTGAATTTGATGTATTTTGGTGTTTTTGTGTTGTTTTTGGTGTTTCTAAGGCTCGACTAAATTGGAACAATGCTATGGGGTGTGTTGGTATGTTTGGTTGGGGCCCTGAGGGGATCAGGATTGATTTCGGATGGTTGGCGGGGTTTTCAACTTTGAAATTTGCAGCAAATAGTTGCTGGTGTATGTTTCTGGTGTTGGCCGCACCTGCGGATGGGTAGCCGCAGGTGCGATGTCGCAGGTGAGAAAGGTCATGCGCAGGTGCGAAAGGAGGCTAGGAAGGGGAAATCCGCAGGTGCGAAGATATGGCCGCACCTGCGAAGTCGCAGGTGTGGAGAAGTGGTCGCAGTTGCAAAAATTGGTCCGTTAGTGGGATTTCGCAGGTGCGAACCTATGACCGCATGTGCGGGTCTGCATATGCGACTAAGTGTCCGCAGGTGCGGAAATGCTGGGCAGAACGGTATAAAAGAGGCCTCCGTGAAATTTATTTTATTCCACCATTGTTACATGCAGTTGGAGTTTTTTTGAAGGCAAATTGAAGAGGGAATTCGTGATTCTTCAGTGAAGTTAAGTTCTCGCATTATTAAAATCGTTTCTATGCTATTTTGTTCGGATTAGGCTTGTAAATTTGAGGATTAAAGTAGGAAAAGGTTGGGAAGAATGTGGGGAGGATTGGAAAGTTCTTTTGGCAATTTGGGTAGGCAATTGTGGTCTGATTGTGGAGTTTTTGGTATTTGTAGAATCGTGGGAGGACGAGCTTTGTAGTGATGTGAAATTTATAGAATTCCGAGACGTGGACCCGGGGCTCGGGTTTTGCCGAATTTCGAGATTCTTGTATAATTTGATAGTTTTTGATTGGGTTGTGTTCCTTTAGTATATATTGATGATGTTAAATTGTTTTTGGCTAGATTCGGAGCAAACGGGAGCCAATTGGAGGGGCAAGAGCATAGAGGACTAGAGTTGTGGCCCGATAGAGGTAAGTAATGGTTATAAAGCTGTCCTGAGGGTATGAAACCCCGTACTACGAATTTCTCACTGATTTTATAATGCCGCACATCTCGGATGTCGAGTATGTGGCGTGCACTAATTTTTGGATTTGCACTATGTCCACTCCGCGGCAACCAACGAGTTGCATATTTTACCTAAAACCTTATGTTAAATTATGTTTTAAATATTGTTGAAATATTTGCGCTATAAGCCGTGTATGGGGCCTCGTGCCGATCTGTTTAGACCCCTTATGGACTTTTTTTAACTGATGTTTTCCTCATTATTTATTGATGATTTCACCCAGCCACATTGTGCTTACTATTTTCAAAACTCAGCCTGATTTACACTACTTTGAGATTTAAAATTGATGTTTTGGGTCGAGTACCCTGTTTTACTGATTCGCCCGAGGGGTTTTTTGAGAGGTTCTGCTGAGTGAGGCCGAGGGCCTGATTATGAGGATATGATACGCCAAGAGGTGGCTTGATATTAGCGCTTGGGCTGAAGGAGCCCCTCCGGAGTCTGCACACACCCTCAGTGAGCACACCGAGTGTCGAGTGACAAGTGATTGGGAGGCATGAGTGAATGTGAGGTGCTAAGTAACTGATTACGAGTGATGGTGAGGTTTGCCCGAGGGGCTGATTATGAGTGACTGTGAGTCATGCCCGAGGGGCTACTTATGATTTTACTACTTTAACTCTGAATTTATGAAATATGTTTTTCCTGAGGGGCCTCTACATGATTCATTTCTTTTTTATACTAACTCTTTCAGTTTGAAGTTGTTAAAAATATGCATTCTTCGAAGGACTTTTCTGAAGTTGGTTTTAAGGCATGATGACTTCATATATCTATGTTTATACTATTGGAAAGAAAGGCTGTGCATATTGTGAATTGATGACATTGATTTCTATGTGATCTATTTCCACTTAGACTTAATTTATTTTCATTACTAATGAGTTGGCGTACTCACATTAATCCCTGCACCCGTGTGTGTAGATTCAGGTGCAGATACCGAGCATTAGCTATCTTTTCCGTGCGGAACCAGAGTGCGGGATATAAAGGTAGTTGTTCAACGTCCGCAACAATCTCTTTTGTTTCCTTCTTGTTGTATCTAGCTATTTATTCAGAGGTTTTGTATTATAATAGTATTACCTTTGGCTTATTTTCCTTAGATGCTCATGACATGTTGGCTCCGGGTTTTGGGGTTGGTGGCATTGTTTATTGGCCTAATGTATTTATTAGACTTTGTATATTTTATGAAATGCTTGAAATTTGATTGGGATTTTGGAAGAAATTGTGAACATGTGGTTATTTGCTAGCCTAGTTCCACGATAGGCGCCATCACATCTGGTTTAGGTTTTGGGGTCGTGATAGTTTTGTATCAGAGACTAGTTTACATAGGACTCAACGGTCATGAGTAGGTTTAGTAGAGTCTTACGGATCGGTACGGAGATGTCTGTACCTATCTTCGAGAGGCTTCCGAGCTTTTGGGAAATATTTCTATCTTTCTTGAGCTCTTTCGTGCTAATCCATTGATTCTTGAAATCTGAATTTACATTGTTTCATTCTCTCACAAATGAAAAGGACACGCAATACCGATCATAGTGACCAGTCACCGGCTAGACCAGCGAAAGGTCGAGGCCGTGGTAGAGGTAGGGTGCCAGCCCGCTCAGCAGCCGGGACAGTACCACAGGAACCACGTATCGATCAGGATCAGGTTCCCACCGATGGTGTTCCAGCGGGACAGGATCAGGCAACGGAAATGCCTATGGTTATTCCGGGTCTTCAGGAGACCCTGTCTCAGATATTGACAGTGTGCACCAGTTTGGCTGAGGCAGTCGCCATGTCTTCTACTGCCACCACAGCTCAGGCCGGCGGAGGCAATTAGACTCCAGCTGCCCGGGCACCTGAGCAGGTTGCACGGGGTATTCAGGCACCGGGAGCAGCCCCAGCTCAGCCAGTTTCTCCGGTCTAGGATTATGTGGTCCCTACTATGCCTGAGAACGAGCAGCGCCGGTTGGAGAGGTTCAACAGACTTCAGCCTCCGACTTTCACCGGTATAGGACAAGGATGCCCAGGGGCTTCTAGATAAGTGTCAGAGGATACTACGTACTGCGGGTATTTTGGAGACCAATGGGGTCCCATTTGTTACATTTCAATTTTTGTATGCTGCCTTTACTTGGTGGGAGTCATTCGAGAGGCGTAGGCCGGTTGGTTCAGCACCTCTCACCTGGAAGCAGTTCTCCACGATATTTTTGGAGAAGTATGTTCCTCAGTCCCACAGAGAGGAGCAGCGCAGGCAATTTGAGCAGCTGCGCCAGTGAGAGTTATCAGTTAGTTAGTACGAGATGAGGTTTTTCGAGTTGTCTAGGCATGCTCCTGAGATTGTCCCTACTGATAGGGAGAGGGTGAGGAGGTTAGTAGATGGTCTTTCTTATCAGCTCCGACTATTTATGACTCGGGAGAGAGTATCGGGTGCTTCATTCGAGCAGGTTGTTGACATAGCTCGAGATATTGAATCTGTTCACCTCCAGGAGCGAGAGGAGAGGGAAGCCAAGAGGCCTCCTGGTTTGGGCAGTTCTAGTGGTTCTCCCTTCAGGGGGCAGTTTCAGCAGGGTAGGGGCGTTCATTCAGGCCTCCTACGGTAGGCCGCCCAGCATATAGTGGTGCATCTTCGGGGCATGGTCCCCGTGGTTCTCAGTCAGGCTGTACTTCATTTGGTACCCTCCCTGCTCAGAGTGCAGCTCGAGCACCCCCGGTTTAGATTTCTTCTATGCATGAGTCTACTAGTGGCAGTTCGGGTACTAGGGGTTTCTATCAGTCCCCACCTCCAGCTCCAGGGAGTTGCTTTGAGTGTGGAGAGTTCGGGCACGTGTGGAGGCAGTGTCCCTGCCGTTCCAGTGGATCTTCTCAGCAGAGGGGCCAGCCCTCGACTTCAGCTCCAGTTACTTCACCACCCACACATGCAGTCAAGGCTGGTAGTCAGTTAGCCAGAGGCCGCCCTAGAGGGGGAGGTCAAGCAGGGGGAGGTCAGGCTTGCATGTATGCATTTCCAGCCAGGCCAGATGCTATGGCCTCAGATGTCGTGATCGCAGGTATTGTCTCAGTCTGTTACTGGATGCCTTGGCCTTAATTGACCCTGTTTCCACATACTCCTATGTTTCTTCATATTTTGCCAATTTTTTGGATGTGCCCCGTGAGTCTCTAGTCACCTCTGTTCATGTGTCGACTCCGGTAGGCGATACTGTTGTTGTGGACCGTGTGTATCGGTCGTGCATAATGTCTATTGGGGGTCTGGAGACCCGAGTGGACCTACTGTTACTCAGCATGGTCGATTTTGATGTGATATTAGGCATGGATTGGTTATCTCCGTGCCATGTTGTTCTAGATTATCTCTCTAAGAGCGTGACCTTAGCTATGCCAGGGTGTCCGAGGGTTGAGTGGAGAGGTTCTTCTGAGTATATGCCTAGTAGGGTGATTTTCTACCTGAAGGCTCAGCGCATGGTTGAGAAAGGGTGTTTATCTTATTTGGCCTTTGTGAGGGATGCCAGTGGTGAGACTCCCGCTATTGATTCACTTCCTGTGGTCCGTGACTTTCCGAATGTGTTTCCTGCAAACTTGCCAGGAATGCCACCTGACAAGGATATTTATTTTGGTATTGACTTGGTGTTTAGGCCTTAGCGGGTTGGTTGGTGAGATTGAATCTATCAGAGCCCCCGCGGGTCTTGGCTTGTGTAGCCTCCAGGTCTTCTCTGTGCGATGAGATTAGAGCGCGCCAGTATGATGATCCACATTTGCTTGTTCTTCAGGACAGGGTCCGTCGCGGTGATGCTTGGGATGTGGTTATTGGTGATGATGGGGTCATGAGGATGCAGGGTCGGATTTGCGTGCCCAATGTAGATGGGCTTCGAAATTTAATTCTAGCAGAGGCCCATAGTTCGCGGTATTCCATCCATCCGGGTGCCTCAAAGATGCATCAGGATTTGAGGCAGCATTATTGGTGGAGGAGGATGAAGAAAGATATTGTGGAGTTTGTGGCTCGGTGTCTCAATTGTCATCAGGTCAAGTATGAGCACCAGATACCAGGTGGATTGCTTCAGATATTTGATATTCCGGAGTGGAAGTGGTAGCGGATCAACATGGACTTCGTAGTTGGACTCCCACGGACTTTGAGAAGGTTTGATGCTATATGGGTTATTGTAGATCGACTGACCAAGTCTGCGCACTTCATTCCTGTTGGTACTACTTATTCTTCAGAGAGGTTAGCTGAGATTTATATCAGGGAGACTGTCCGATTGCATGTGGTTCAAGTTTCTATCATTTTCGACAGAGGTACTCAGTTCACATCTCAGTTTTGGAGAGCCGTGCAGAGAGAGTTGGGTACTCAGGTCGATTTGAGCACAACGTGTCATCCTCAGACCGACGGGCAGTCAGAACGTACCATTCAGATTTTAGAGGATATGTTGCGTGCTTGTGTGATTGACTTTGGTGGTTCATAGGACCAGTTTCTGCCACTAGCATAGTTTGCATATAATAATAGCTATCAGTCGAGTATCCAAATGGCTCCGAGCGAGGCTAGGCTATTGGGCAAAGACTTGGTTCAGGATGCGTTGGGTAAGGCAAAGTTTATTCAGGAGCAGCTTCACATGGCGCAGTCCAGGCAGAAGAGTTATACGGACCGGAATGTCCGAGATGTGTCTTTCATGGTTGGGGATAAGGTGTTTCTGAAGGTGCCGCCCATGAAGGGTGTTATGAGATTCGGGAAGAGGGGGAAGCTGAGGCTCAGGTTCATTGGGCCATTTGAGGTGTTTCAGAGGGTTGGGGAGGTGGCTTATAGGCTTGCTATGCCTCCCAGTTTATCGGGTATTCGTCCAGTATTCCATGTTTCGATGCTCCGAAAGTATGTTGGTGACCCGTCTCATGTTTTTGACTTCAGCACGGTTCAGCTCGAGGGTGATATGTCATATGAGGTAGAGCCAGTGGCTATTTTGGGTCGACAGGTCAGGAAGCTGAGGTCTAAGGATAAAGTTTCAGTGAAGGTTCAGTTCAGAGGGCAGCCGATGAAGGATGCCACCTGGGAGACCGAGCGGGAGATGTGGGACATATATCCTCACTTATTCGAGACTCCAAGTATGTTTCTAGACTCGTTCGAGGATGAACACTTGTTTAAGAGGGGGAGGATGTAACGACTCCGCCGGTCGTTCCGTGAGATTTACCCTGTTTTCCCCATTTATGCATTTGTACTATATTGCTAGCCTGTTTTTGTTGTGTTGGGTCAGTTGGTTTGGGTCCAGAGTGGTCATGGTGAGAATTGAGGCATTTAGTCTCTTAAAGTAGCCTAATAGTTGAAAAAGTCAATTGAGAGTTGACTTATTGGTGAACGACCTCGGAATGCAAATTTTATGGCTCGGATAGCTTCGTTAGGTGATTGAGGGCATATGAGTGTGTTCAGAATGAAGCTGTGATGTCCGGTGTAGAGTTAGGATTGAATTGGCGAAAGTTAATTTTTGGTGATTTCCGATCGGCAGTGGAAAATAGGCTATCGTTGTCAGAATGGGATTCCGGAAGTTGGAACAGGTCCGTAATGTCATTTTGGGTATGTGTGCAAAATTTCGGTTCAATCGGAGGTGTTTTGGTTGATTTCGGCGTAGTTGGCGAAATTTGGAAGTTTCAAAGTTCATAGGCTTGAATTTGATGTAATTTTGGTGTTTTCGTGTTGTTTTTTGTGTTTTGA
Organism: Nicotiana paniculata; assembly: GCA_005239505.1. NCBI lineage: Eukaryota > Viridiplantae > Streptophyta > Magnoliopsida > Solanales > Solanaceae > Nicotiana > Nicotiana paniculata. The sequence continues at coordinate 59,804 of ML361187.1, read as the reverse complement.
AGGCTCGAATAAGTTGGAATATTGCTATGGGGTGTCTTCGTATGTTTGTTTGGGGCCCCGAGGGTCTTGGGATTGATTTCGGATGGTTGGCGGGGTTTGGAACTTGGAAATTTGCAGCAAATAGCTGCTGGTGTAAGTTTCTGGTGTTGCCCGCACCTGCGGATGGGTAGCCGCAGGTGCGATGTCGCAGGTGCAAAAGGCTATGTGCAGGTGCGAAAGGAGGCTAGGCAGGGGAAATCCGCAGGTGCGAAGATATGGTCGCACCTGCGAAGTCGCAGGTGCGGAGAAGTGGCCGCAATTGCGAGAATTGGTCCGTTAGTGGGATTTCGTAGGTTCGACTAAGTGTCCGCAGGTGCAGAAATGCTGGGCAGAATAGTATAAAAGAGGCCTCCGAGAAATTTATTTCACTCCACCATTGTTGAATGTGGTTGAAGCCCTTTTGAAGGCAAATTGAAGAGGGAATTCGTGATTCTTCAGTGAAGGTAAGTTCTCGGGTTATTAAAATTGTTTCTATGCTGTTTTGTTCGGATTAGGCTTGTAAATTAGAGGATTAAAGTAGGAAAAGCTTGGGAAGAATGGGGGGAGGATTGGAAATTTCCTTTGGCAATTTGGGTAGGCAATTGTGGTCCGATTGTGGAGTTTTTGGTATGTGTAAAATCGTGGGAGGACGAGGTTTCTAGTGATGTGAAATTTATTGAATTCCGAGACGTGGGCTCAGGGCTTAGGTTAGGCCGAATTTTGAGATTCTTATATAATTTGATAGTTTTTGATTGGGTTGTGTTCCTTTAGTATATACTGATGATGTTAAACTAGTTTTGGCTAGATTCGGAGCAATCGGGAGCTAATTTGAGGGGAAAGAGCATAGCGGACTAGTGTTGTGGCCCGGTAGAGGTAAGTAATGGTTATAAATCTTGTCCTGAGGGTATGAAACCCCGGACTACGTATTTATCACTTATATTATAATGGTGCACATGTCGGATGACGAGTATGTGGCGCGCACTCATTTTTGGATTTGGACTAGGTCTACTCCGCGGCAACCAACGAGTTGCATATTTTACTCAAAACCTTATGTTAAATTATGTTCTAAAGATTGTTGAAATATTTGGGCTATAATCCGTATATGGGGCCTCGTGCTGATCTATTTAGTCCCCTCTGGGGATTTTGTTTTACTGTTGTTTTCCTCACTATTTATTGATGATTTCACCCAACCACATTGCGCTTACTATTTTCGAAACTCAACCTGATTTACACTACTTTGAGATTTAAAAATGATGTTTTGGGTCGAGTACCCTGTTTTACTGATTTGCCCGAGGGGATTTTTAAGAGGTTCTGCTAAGTGAGGCTGAGGGACTGATTGTGAGGATATGATACGCGACGAGGTGGCTTGATATTAGCGCTTGGGTGGAAGGAGCCCCTCCGGAGTCTACACACACCCCCAGTGAGTGCACTGAGTGCCGAGTGCTGAGTTCCGAGTTCCGAGTACCGAGTGCCGAGTGTCGAGTGCCGAGTGATGAGTTATTAGGAGGCATGAGTGACTCTGAGGTGCTGAGTGACTGATTACGAGTGATGGTGAGGTATGCCCGAGGGACTGATTATGAGTGACTGTGAGGCATGCCCGAGGGGCTGATTATGATACATGTTTTTGCCCGAGGGGCTACTTATGATTTTACTACTTTCACTCTGAATCTATGAAATATGTTTTTCCCGAGGGGCTTCTATATGATTCATTTCATTTTCATACTAAATCTTTCGGTTTGAAGTTGTTAAAAATATGCATTCTTCAAAGGACTTTTCTGAAGTTTGTTTTAAGGCATGATGATTTCATTTATCTATGTTTATACTGTTGGAAAGAAAGGTTGTGCATATTGTGAATTGATGACACTGATATCTATGTGATTTCTTGCCACTTAGACTTGATTTATTTTCATTCCTACTGAGTTGGCGTACTCACATTACTCCCTACACCCCTGTGTGCAGATTCAGGTGCAGATACCGAGCATTAGCTATCTTTTCCGTGCGGAGCCAGAGTGCGGGATATAGAGGTAGCTGTTCAGCGTCCGCAACAATCTCTGTTTTCCCTTCTTGTTGTATCTAGCTATTTATTCGGAGGTTTGGTATTATAATAGTATAACTTTGGCTTATTTTCCTTAGATGCTCATGACATGTTGGCTCTAGGTTTTGGGGTTTGTGGCACTGTTTATTGGCCTAATGTATTTATTAGAATCAGTATATTATATGAAATGCTTGAAATTTGATTGGGATTTTGGAAAAAATTGTAAACATGTGGTTATTGGCTAGCCTAGTTCCACGATAGGCTCCATCACGGACGGTTTAGGTTTTGGGGTCGTGACACTGGTCCAATCCTTTCTATTTGCGCTCTCTGTCTTCTCCAAACTTTGCTTCACCTCCCTATTCGGAACCTCGACTTGACCACTAGTTTGAGGATGATACGCAGTTGAGACCTTGTGTTTCACCCCATACTTAGCCAAGAGCTTACCCAATAATTTGTTACAAAAGTGAGTACCTCATTCACCAATCAACGCACGCGGAGTTCCGAATCTCGTGAAATGTTCTTCTTCACAAGGTTCATCATAACCTTAGCATCATTCGTAGACAAAGCCACAGCCTCTACCCACTTTGACACATAACCAACTGCAAACAAGATGTACCCATGTCCATTGGATGATGGAAACTGCCCCATGAAGTTTATTCATGTCGCCCCCCAAACATGGGGAGGCATGGCTTGCACCCGATGCCGCACTGGTCCGAGCGAACAACTCTACAACTATTTTTTTTCTTTGTAACTATCATGGGCCAACATGACCACAACTCGTAATATATAACTATAAGGGGGAAACACTATATCACTGAACTATTTTTCTTAAAACATGAATACATATGGTCCGTCAAGGACTCTAACATACTGTACAAAATGAACCTATGTCTACAAAGCCTCTAAGATTATATGATATCAAATGGGACACAGTACCGGCCTACCCATAAGTCTATAGCAAAATTCTGACACGATGACTCATAGTTTGGATGCACTCTGAATGAGGTGGAGTTTTATCGATCCTTCGTTGAAAGCCAATCTCGTCTACTATGAGGGCTCGTGAAACTGATTATCTATACATGCAGTCACGAATGCAGCGTCCCCAACAAAAGGACGTCACTACGAATAATGTACCGAGTATGTAAGGAAGAACTGAAACATAACAATAAGTCAACATTAATTAAAGATATATAAGAATCAACCTGAATCTATGAAGTGTCACCATATATACATACTTATATATATAATGCTTCTCTTTGAGACTGTTTCTATTATTCATATCGAGTGATGCATGGCTGCCCAACTGATCAGTGGTAACTGCCTGACCGGCCGTAGCTTGGTGGTAAATGTATAACTGCCCAGTCGGTGGTAACTTTCCAACCGGCCGTAGTCCGGTGGTAAATGCATGACTACACGATCGGCTATAGCACGGTGGTAAATGAATATGCATGTATGCCCAACCGGCTATAGCACCGTGGTAAATGAATATGCATGACTGCCCAAACGGTCGTAGCACGATGGTAAATGCATGAAGATGCACGTGTCACTTATATTGTGAACATTAATATCTTTATTATATACCTCAATAGGGAACTAGATACGTACTTCGACATGCTTGAATATCACTTTACGTGAATGAATAACATAGACATCCTTAACGGCTAAGAGTATAACCACTTATGGAATAGCATTACTGATGTGTGGCTAGAATTCATGGTTTAACGCATTATGTGCCTTACATTTTATGTGCGTTGATGGTAAAAATACACCTCCTTTGAGCATAATAGAGTCTATTTCATGTGTAGGTGAATTGGATATCGAATCCGAGCTAAAGGGATGCATAAACGTCAAAAATACACTCAAGAGTCAAAAAGGAGTGAACCTGGCCATAGCCAGGCGTTTGGCCTGTAAAGCCTGGTCATGCCAGGCGTTAACCGAGCGTTTGGGATGTAACGCCTGGTATGGCCAGGCGTTTGGTGGGCGTTTAGGCTCTAACGCCAGGCATTTGGCCTGTAACGCCTGGTCCTCGATCCGGCCCAGTCCGAGTTTTAAAGGCTTTATGTGTTTCCCGGTTTGACTAGAAGTATCCTATGCGTTTAGGGTTCGTCCCAAAACATATAAATAGACCCAAACACACAACTTTGGGGGACTAATGCCATTAGAGAGAAGAGAAGCGTGTGGAATACTACTCAGCAAAGCAAAACATTGATTTTTACATACTTTATTCATTACTCTGTAATTTAATTATGCAAGTTATTTTGGATTGGATTATTATGAGCATGAGTAGCTAATTTCTTTAATCTAGGGTTTTGGTTNTACTTGAGAGAGATTTATGATAACTAGAGTGTTCATGATTGATAGAGACAACTAATCAAACTATAGGAAGTATCCAAGAAAGAAGTTCACCGAAGGGGGAAACCAGCTTAGACCTATTTTCTAATTGTTTACACCGCATTGTTAGTTAATCTTTAGTTTATTAATTTTGTTCAGTAGAAGTAGTAAAACATTACCAACTGATATTCAAAATTCTTGAGAAAGTTGATTAAGTAAAAGTTCGTATTCTGACGGCTTGCTTGATACATTAATTCCCTGTGGGATCGACTCTGGGCTTAATACCCCGGATTATATTTGCAACGCCCGCTTCGTTTTTTAGTAGACATAGTTCAGCGTGATCAATTATGTTTACATATTGTTACTTGGATCATGCCAAAAGAAGGAAGGGATAGCCTTAGCATACCTGAGTCGGTTCTCTTGACAATCCCTCTAACACACGCCTTTTGCGAAGGCCATGTAACGCCGGACCAAAGTAGGGAAAAATCCTTATGATATTCTTGATAAACATTGCATCGTACTACCTTAGAATCGCAAATCTCACGTTGCTATAGTATTAAGCCATTTCATATGAATTGCTGAAGCAAATCACGTTTGGCAAATTTGCACGATGTAATGAAAAATGTTGCTTCAAAAGACTCTTAATTCATGTTGCTTGCCAAAGAGATCCCTTAAATCTAAAGTGAATGGTAAGGAGTAAAATAATTCCTATGTACCCTCACTGCCCGCCAACTATCCCTTCTCAAAGTTCCATTTTAATCATGCCATATATTTTAATGAATGCATGAGTCACAATTTTTCTAAGGAAAAATCAGCTACGTGATGTTCTTATTTAAAATATTTTAGATAATTATCAATTACCCGCATAATTAAGAATTATCTCAAATTACTTAAAATACTATTCATTTTTAACACGCTTTATATACCCTACTATCATGGTCATGTGGAACCATATAAAATAATTACATACACTATTATTTTACTAAAACACCCATGTAAAAATACATAGATTTTTTAAACTTATAATTTTCCTAATCTCATATAAAGAGTAAAAATACTCGTACGCTTAATTCTTAAAATTGTAAAAAGATAACCTTCTTTTCTTGTGAGAAAATAATTTATGTCTTTACAATAAAGAAAATCTCATAAACTTTCCGTACTATGTGTATAATTTAAAGCATACTCGAAAGTAGTAATATTAATAACTATATAAAATCATATTTTTCCAACTTTTTTTTTACAAAACAATTCCACTTAAAATACTACATCAAACGTATTTGCTTAACTCAACATGCACTCGTAAATGATACTCGCGACTGAGCCATACTCAATATCAAGGAAAAAAGGTGTAATATAATAAATAGTCTTATGTCTGTTCACACACATTTGAAGCTAGCTGTAATTTGCGCTACTGCTGTCTAAACATAGTAGAAACTAATTCTCAATGCTATGCTATCTAAACATAGTACAATCTAATTCTCCAATATGAGAAACCAAAATATCTACAAATAACAACATCAAGGTTGTTAAACTTACGGAATTTTACAATAACATAATCACAAATCCTCTATAATCTCATGAATTATCTTAATCCCTTCAAGCTCATATAAGATACGTGATGTAACATCCTTCCCCCCTTTAAAACATTCATCCTCAGATTTTAACTCTTAGAGATTTACAAAATTCCTCACTAGGGCCTCCTTTATAAACTAAACTAAAATCCAAACTATATCTGAAGTCTCGACAATGCACACCCCTTTTGTACTTGAGTATATCGTATATTTTTTACCTTCACCTTACTTAATCTTCAATCTCGCATCTTATCTTCTGTTTCTTTCCTACCCTCCCTTCAACATAGGTGGAAATTACACCTTAAAGCTCTACTGTAATACCTGCACCTCTTGTACATATAAAATCTAGCGAAAGCTTCATAGTGATTTCTTACGACTCAGCTCTATGGCACGATCTGGAAACAAAAGAAGCGTAAAATTTCCTAAATGCTCTATAGCCTCTCAATTATAATTATGGCACGCAATACACCCATAAGTCAGACTCTACTAGGCATGGCTTTGTAGACATCCTAGTACACGACCCGCTCTGATACCACTTTGTCACACCCAAACCTGGGGAGGCGTGGGTGGCACCCGGTGTCGCATTGGCCTGAGCGAACCACTCTACAACTATTTTTTTCTTTGTAACTATCATGGGCCAACATGGCCACAACTCGTAATATATAACTATAAGGGGGAAACACTATATCACTGAACCATTTTTCTTAAAACATGAATACATATGGGCCGTCAAGGCCTCTGACATACTGTACAAAATGAACCTCTGTCTACAAAGCCTCTAATATTATTTGACATCTAATGGAACAGGGTACCGGCCTACACATAAGTTTATAGCAAAACTCTGACATGATGACTCATAGAATCGAATGCACTCCGAATGAGGTGGAGTTTTATCGATACTTCACTGAATGCCAATCTGGTCTACTATGAGGGCTCGTCAAACTGGTTATCTATACATGCAGGCATGAATGCAGCATCCCCAACAAAAGGATGTCAGTACGAATAATGTACCGAGTATTTTTTACCAAAAAATTGGTGTTTACAATTATATTTGATTTGTGGTTCTAAAAATATGTAATTTACTTCAATACTGGTATATAAGCATGAAATACTAAGTGTATGTAAGAGGAATATGATAGCCAAACCAATGTTGCCAATGAACTGTCGGCCTCGAATTCAGTAACCTCGAGGGTCTCAAGGTCAGTCTTTAGTAGTAAATTATGAACAGTAAATGAAGAACAATAAAGCTGAGGAATAATGTTGACCACATTAAACAAGAGATCATAGTAGAATGTTCTGTTGCAGTGAAATTGTTTCCTATACAAATGATTGGAGTCCCCTTTATATAGGAGGGGAAAACCCTAATATGGTAACATTTTAATTATGACAAAGAATACTATTGGTACAGTTGTATAACGGCCTAGTACGGATTAGTACTATTCCTCGCAGAACTTATCGGTCCTAACCACATGTCCTTGGAAAATTCCCGCCTTTCCATGACAATCATCGATTTTGTATAGCTCAGAGGTAGACCATGATGGGCCTTTGATGTGCTTTCCTGAAGTGTACATTCTGGGATCGGATTCGAACTTCACTTCGAACTCTTCGAGCTCGAGCTCGAAGCATAATAGAGACCTCGAAATTAGGCTCATCCGATTTCGACCGTATACAGATAGTCCCCGCGTTTCTTAGAATGAAATGATAAGAAACGATTTGAATTCTCGACCCTTTGATGCTCTTTATGATGACATCACTCCTATGACATAAGCGCTAAAATGACTGAAGCGCCTTGCCGGTTCTCTTTCCCAAAAGCTATAATTGGTCGTCAGGGACGGTCGGCCATCAATATCAATGAACAATCGCCATTTTTCTCTTATATATACTCGTTTCCCTCTCTCATTAAGAACTTTACCATTCTGCAGCAACTATTTTCTTCTATAACTTCCCTTTCACCACTAGTTCTTCCACCGTATTAGTTCAAAGTTGCTTTGGTGTTTTCATCTCCTCATTGCTTTTCTAAAGAAATTATGGCTAAAACATCCAAATTCGTTCCTCATAAAGAGGGAATTCCCACTTCTACTTCCCGTCTAGCCGGTGGCAAACCACTGGTGCTCAATGAGATCATTCTGATCAGCTTTTCCTTGAAGGACTTTACCATAGAAAAACCCCCCGATGTACCTAGCCGTCGAGAACACGCCTCGAGGTATATAAGATCAATCGAGGAGAGGCACCTCGAAGTTGTGAGGAGAGAATGCAGATGGGTAGAAGAGGTTGTTCTGCAAATACCCTATCGTGAAGAGGATATTACGACCTATGTAGAAGGGTTTCTGACCGTGTATACATATCCCTTTACATTAGGTCCCCTCAATCCACTCGTGCTCGAGTTCTGTCAAAGTACCAAGTTACCCTGGCCCAGATCCATCCGTCTTTCTGGCGGATCGTGCTAATGATGGGGTTTTTTGTTGAAAAGGTTGGGATCGAGTTCACCCTCAGCCACCTCATTCAATTGTATCGGCCTCAGCATTTTTGAGGTCTAATCAAGCTCCAACGTCGGTCCACCAAATCCTTCTTTTATAATCAAGCTCATCCAGCCTCGATCATCCGAGTGAGGACCATCGACGTCATCAATACGGAATTCCTACTATTCCCCGAGAAATGGAACTTCACATGTGAGTAAAATGTTGTGCTTTATTTCCCTCTCATTAATTTTTCTAGACTTCGTATTACTATTCCTTTTCTCTTCTCTCAGCAATCCCGTGGATGCCTAACGTGGTCCTCGATCTCGCGGACTGGGCTCGCAAATTGGTAGCTACTTCGACATATGACAAATGCAAGTGGTAGGATTTGTCGAAGGGCAAGTGGGAGGCGAAGCACCATGGTACGTGTTACACTACTTCTTCCTTAGTGAAAATACCTTTCTTCATATGATCTAAATTTTTGGTCGCAGGAATTAGTGAGTTTTCTGAAATAAGGCTGCCCCCACCCGGGGAGGAAGAAGAACCCTCGGCTTCGGATCCGAAGAAAGACAATAAGAGAAAAATATCCTCGAAGAGCGAGGAGGCTCAAAGAAAAATGGAGTCTGCTCGGAGGATCAAGAAGAATGTGGTCATCAACGAGGATTTTGACTTTGCACGCCGGTCTCTGAGCGATGATAATGATGAGGTAGAGGGTTCGATGTTGGTTACTCAAACCAGAAAGCCTTCCGAGGCTGTTAAGCCTACTAGTACCAAGGCCCCTAGACTCGAGGGAGGAATTCTAAAAGAAAGAAGGGACGAAGGCCCTTCATTGCCTGACTTGGCAACTTCCTCTCAAACCTCGGGAAATACCCCGAAGGGAGTGGGCTTCGATACACATCACCCCAATCAGAGCGCCTAGGGTGATTTCCCCGAGACCGTGATAGCAGGTCGCACACCATCAATTCTATCTTTCTCCAAAAATACTATAAGGGACGCTCGGGACTTGAAGACGCCCGAATTAGGCGCACTCCCGAGTAAAAATGACCCTTTTCAGGGTTTCTTTACTGGGGTCGATGAGGCCAAACCAGCAGATGAAAACTCGATCTTCGAGGAGGCTCAACGGCTTTGCTCAATTGTAAGTTTCTAATAGCTCCACAACCTTTCTATCTTCATACTTTCTTCTCTTATCTAATCGAACTTTCCTTTCTGTAGGCCTTCGACAAGTTTAAGACTGAGCTAAGTGATTGTGAGATCGATGTGCGTAGGTCCTCAAATAAGGAGAAGTCCCTGAGGCTTTTATGTGACAAGAAAGAAAAGGATTTGAAGCATCTTCGATCCGAGTTGAACAGAGCACGTGAGTATGAGGACAAGCTAGAGAAGCATGTAACTTCTGTTTTGAAAAAATACGGGCTCCTTCTCCCGTCTTCGATGGCTAACACTTCAATGACTCAGTTGCAGCAGAAGGTAGAAATTCTGGAACGTTTTCAGGGCAAGGTCTCCCAAGTCAACTCCGAATGCAATGAGTGGAAGCCACAGATGGACGTCCTCGCTGTGGCCAAAAAAGATGCATTGGCAAAAGTGTCTGCTCTCAAAATTCAACTTCCTAACGCTCGAGAGAGCAATTCAGTTCAGGCGGGCAGGATAACCGAACTTGAGGCTGGTATCACGAAGGCGAAGGCCGAGGTCGTGGAAGCCCGAGCCGAAGCCAAAGAGATACAAGCCAAAGCCGACAAGATGGTAGCCATCTATTAGAAAGATGCTACTGATGCTCAAATGGAGTTGAGGGGGGCCTCCGACCGAGAGAAGAGAAGCAACGACTATGTCCGATGCAGATTTCGGAGGGAAAACCTCGAGGATATCCATGCCAAGGGCTTCGATCTCTCCGAGGAGATAGAGCAGGCCAAGGCTGACGAGACTGATGCCAAGTTCCTCCTTTCTTCCGATGACGAAGCTGATATTGAAGATGATGAATAAGAGGTTAACGAGGAGGCTTCCGGGGAAGAGGCTAGTCCCGAGGGGGTTGGTGAAGACAAAGTCCTCGAGGGAGAAAATACTCCCGAAGGTCAGATTGCCGAAGGTCAAGCTTCCGAGGGCGTAGTAGTCCCTGTGGATGCTACCTCCGAGCAGGTGACCCCATCAATAGATTAGTCCTGATTTAATCCCTTTGTAATGGCTCCATGTGGGAGTTTTGTAAACATACTTTGTACTCTCATCATAAATACAATAAATCTTTGTTTCATATTTGTTGTTAATTTATGCCATGCCTTTGTCTTTTGATGTTGTTGATGATCAGTCTGATGTATTGGACTTAGAATATAAAACCCTTAGGTTTCGTGTTCGATCAACGATTGGTAATAGGTGATCACTTAGGGTCCGATCCTCGAGCTAAACTTTAGCTCGGGACTGTCGAGTTCGAACTAGGTGACGTCTCAAGCACAGTGTGCTTCGGCCTTCACGTTCTTTAGGTATCGGCCCTTAGGCTTTAAGACATCGGCCCTTAGGCAATTTTCAATTTGGACCTTAGGATCTTTAGATTGGCCTTTAGGCTCTTTATGTTGGCCCTTAGGATCTTACATATCGGCCCCTAGGCTCTTACAAATCGGCCCTTAGGCTCTTTTTAGATTGAGTCAATTCGACCTATAAAATGGCTACAATTTTCCCCATTCTGGCTATAGACTTTTTTAGAAATTTTGTTATGCCTTGGCATGTTTTTATATCCGTCTGACTTTCCGACGGCTCGATTTATAGGAACCTCTATTACAAGTCGATGTGCGACGATAATTGAGTACCTCGTGATGTTCTCTCGAAGGCTGATTTTTTCGAAGCTTTTACATTGTTCGGAGCAGATATTATCGAAGCCTCTTTTCTTATGCCGAGGGTAGCCTGATTTAACCAGTTTTATGAAGTATTTGAATGCCTTTAGTTTTATGATGGAAGTCATATGTCTCCGAGCCGCATTATTTTGGCTGTAGCCTTTTCATATGATCGTAGTATTTATATTCGGCCGTAGCCTTTAGTCCCCGAGTGAGATGGTCTAGGCCTTAATATAGAGGGTATTCCATTTTAGGGGTCTTATAAGTTCGAGTATATAGCCTTTACCTTAATATTGGGGGATACTTTCTTTAAGGCCTTATAAGTTTGGATATGCCTCATTGAGGTCTTCGTGTTATTGATTTAAATGGAAAGTTCCTTCTATTATGCACAGTAAGTTGGCTAGCCTAGTACCACGATAGGCGCCATCACGGCCAGTTTATATTTGGGGTCGTGACAAGTTGGTATTAGAGCCTAGGTTACAGAGGACTCACCTGTCATGAGCAGGTTCAGTAGAGTCTTGCAGATTGGTACGGAGACATATGTACTTATCTTCACTCAGATACCTGTGAGTACGAATATTTTCGTATTTTTTGGGTTTCGAATCTCTGGTTCAAACCTGCTTTGGTTTAACTTCTGCTCATTTCTTATGAATCTTGCTATTTTTGATTGAATTTGTTTAGATCTTTTTAGATCTGGAACGATTTTTTGTTTATTTTGGTATTTATCCTTTAACGTTTCGATACTTCTGTTTCTTATAGTCTTTTATTATTATTGAACGATTTTATTTACCCTAAAATCTAGGGTTTTGGTTCCAACAGATTTTTTTCAAAAAAATGTTTTTAACATTTATACGTTTCACCTCTGGTTTCCTTATTTATTTTTGATTCATTTTACTTATTATATGTCTTTGTATTTCTTAAGGTTTCGATTATTTGGTTGTTTATTCTACTATTTTTTCCCGTTTACCTTTAACTCTATGGATTGATTGTTAATTTATTTACTTCCTAAATTAGGGTTTGAAATATGGCTTTCCTTTAGTATTAATGTTTCCTTAGTGGATCTTACCTGCTCTTGCCTTATTTTGACTAGTGTGTGATTAATAATTTGTGCTACTCCCTTACTGGCCTGATTTTATATTCTGATTATTGGAGCCGACTTCTAATTGACTTTGGACTTAATTCTTACCTTATTCTTAACTACTGATTGATTCTATATAAGGCTTTCCTTAAATTAAGTGGTATTTTACTCGATTAGTTCCTTACCTTATTAGTTTGCTTCATTAAGTGCTATAACCCCCCCCCCCCCCCCCCCCCCCCCCCCNCCCGCCCCTTCTCACTCCCTCTAGGACAACTCGACAACTGAAAACTTTACAACTTTCAAATTCTCTGTTCTAAAAAACATAAGCTCTCTCTTTACTCTTTTGTTCTAATTTCTGCACTAAGTGGCTCTTATTTAGCCGGCTGAAAGCCAAGTCCAAATTCTCTGGATTCTAACTGCTATTGCTTTCCTGTTTGCTTTCTTATTAACTAGTATGCCTTAACTCCTCTGTTCTTCGTACTTTATTTGATTAATCTGTTTAAATCTTCAGCATGATTTTGCTTGCTATGTGACTACATGATCCCACTTAGTGATAATACTAAACTAAGTTATCTTTAATAATATGAAACTCTTCCTAAGTCAATTTTAGATTACCTGTTCCGAACTTTGCTAGATACTGCAAGCATGTAATCAAATATGTGGCTAATTCATGTATCATGTCTGTTTTAATTCAAGTGTTTTTGCCTCTGTGATTTCTTTAAATACTAGTATGAATATCTAGCCTAATCAAACGCCAATTTGTTTGAACTATGTGCTGAACATTGGACTTTGTTTGTTTCTTGGTGCAGTTCTGTTTGCAACTCTGTATTCTGAATTTGCTTGCTTCTGAAAACTAAACTTTTTTAAAACCTACCCCCCTACCCTTATGCACTGGTTTTTTTCAAACTCCTACTCTTAGTTATTTAGGTTCTCAGCACCCCAGTGTGAGCATTGCCTAGGGTCCTTGAGACTCCTCCGAACTCAGACTCATTGGGATGGTCTTCCAATGTTCTATGAACTATTTTTCTGAGTATGGTTCTGGTGTGAGCACTGCCTGGGGTCCCTGAGGCCCTTTGGAACTTTGACACACTAGAAACCCAATTTTATGTGCCATGAATGGATCACTATTATCTCCAAAATTGCTATGTTGGAAGGCCTGGTTCCTAGGTTTATATTGGGCCTATGAAGGCTCCCTATAGTGTAATGGGTAATATTATGTAATTTATTCATTCTGGGTTGTAATAATTTCTGTAATAACAGATTTGGGGTTGATTAGTGAAAGTTGGGGGGTTTCCTTCTATTTTTGTCAAACTTGGGTAGAAATCATGCCTATAGGTTTAATTTTGTTGATCAAGTCATGTGATTGCTATTACTTGTTTAGCGATCCTACCTATAGGAATTTCTTGAATGTTTAGTTCTGTACTTTTTCACTTACATATTAGAGATCCTATTTATAGGCTTTTTCGTTAATTCTGCATTAGAAATTCTATTCCTAGGATCCACACATATTTTTAACTCAACGTGCATTAGTGACCATGTCTATAGGATTCTGGTTGTTTGAAATAAAAACCTTCCTGGCAATTTGCTTAAAATTCTTCCTATATACGATTAATAGTTACCATACTTATAGGAAATAAAAATCAGTTCAAACCTAGAAATCATGCCTATAGGATTTAAACTAATAGATATCATGCCTATAGGGTGAAATCAGTTTTCAAACTTAGAAATCCTGTCTATAGGAGTTTAAATCAATTCTGCAATTGGAAAGCATTCCTATAGGATCTAAAAGGGATAAAAACTTGTCTTTATGAGTTAAAATCGGTAAATAAACTCGTAGAAACCATGCCTATAAGGTTCCGTTAATCAGTTTTCAGTTCGACCAATTCTGGCTATCACTTAGGCAAATCTGTAAGGATTGCTAATGATTCTGGGCCTAAAAATTATGATATCTTACTGCCTGGAAGTGCCTAGACTCACGCTTAATAAAATCAGCAGGCAAGCTAATAGGTCTCGGTGCTCGCCTTAATAAAACTGCTTCTTTACATTCCGTTTCTGCTCATATAGATATCCTGCCTATAGGATTCTAAAATTAATAAAGTTTGTTGATTCAATTGTGTGCATTTGTTGCCTATGTGTGGAGGTCAATGTGAGCCCTTATTTGTTTCCTTACATGAAAGTCCTATTTGTATTTTGTTTGTCGCCTAGATTTCTCATTTTTTAAGTAATATAGGTCAGTCTAGAACCACCCTAAATAGAGGTCCTAATACCTCCAGGACCATAGGTAAGGGATGGGTAATGCACGCATAAGGAACGAGCTAGAAGTTATTAGAATGCTTATGTAACAACTGAAAGATAGTAATTGGGTAGTAAAGGAGATGATAGCCCGTGTGCTAATGCTATGAGTAACACCCCAACTTGGGGAAGTACAAAGTATTGCATGGAATGTCCTATAGGCTAAAAAACCTAGGACCCCCTTTAATCCTGTTTAAAGTAGCTTGTATTGTCCCAATTGGTTTTCTCCCCTTTTAGACTAATTCTCTTAATCTAATTTCGGTCGGGACCCACCGTTCTGGACCTCAAGGGATGCCTAACACCTTCCCTCCGAGGTAATTTGAGCCCTTACCCGATCTCTAGTGATGCAAACTGGTTTATGAGTTAATTTCTCTAGATGTCGTAACGCAGCTTAATCCATTAGGTGGCGACTCTTCCAATCCCTTACCAAATCCCAAAAAGAAAGAGTTGTCCTAGAAATGTCGAAACTCGATTTCGCGATAAAAAGGGTGGCGCAACATGGCGACTCTGCTGGGGATATTTCTAGGCTTTACCATAAAGAACCTGATTTTTGTGAATTAGTCTTTAAGCATGCCTTTATTATTCCATCAATACTTGCATATCCCTTCCCCTCCACACTTTATGTGGATTTATTTGCCTATCTTCAGTTATTTACGATTTCTCTTTCTTGTTTTATTACTCTTTACTGTGGAAACTGACTTGTCTATTTGTTTTCTCTCTTAACTGCCTTTACAATTATTAAATACCGCATTTATCATTTTTCCATCGTGCAAATACGTGACAACGTGCTATTTTCTGTCTCATAAATCATGCTCAACATCATATTCCGCTCGTGCGTAATTAATACCATAGAAATGCTTGATGAGCTTTGCGCTCTTCCTATATCACCCTATTTGAATTTGGAAATGCTTATTTACGGTAAAACTAGTCGACCAGCGGTGCAATCGACGGCTCCGTGCCTTTCTACCTCGAGTCGTCTGCTTGAGGGTACCAGTCTAGACCTCTATAGAAACCTTGCTTTGATTATAACTGTACATGCATCATGGTTAACCTAAACTGAGTTAATATGTTGTCTACATAATAACCAATTAAGGAAAGCCTTGTCCAAATTCCACCGGGGTTTCTATAACCCCACCGGACGCAACCACGATATATGCATTAGTTTGGAGAAATAAGTGCCAGTATGCTAATCATTAATGTATAGATAGTCAAATATGGAGGGGGAAAGGGTCTAACCTTATTTTTTTTGTAGAAAATGAGGCACAAAGTCCCCAGGTTCGGCATGGTCTGTAACATACCACCATTGTTGCTAGATTGGTGGGAAGACCTTCTGTCAAGTGATAAAAACCATGTGAAAAGAGTCGCTGGAAACCTACCTTCCTTATTAGATATCCAACCAAATAACATGTTGTTGAAGTTGCTACTATGTTCTAGGACGGAGAAAGAGCCGTATTCTGTTTTGGCAACATAGAAATGACCCCTCTTTTGGAGGAAATAGGGGGATTCGCTAGACTACCTTGGGACAGTCCCAGTTTATTAGTGCCGGTAAATCGCACTCCCAGAGGGTTTTTGGAAATGATGGGTTTGAAAAAGAACGACGACTTGGTGTGACTAAAGAATTCCTATGTACCCTTTGACTTCCTTTATGAACGATATGGTCACAGCAAATCCTACCGTATCTTCCATGACGAGTTCTCCATCACTTCCTTGGGTTGGATTCATCGTAGGGTTTTCGTGTTTATCTTCTGCTTCTTGGGTCTGACAGTTTTCCAAGAAAAAATGACAGAGTTCACACCAGACTAGCCATGGTAACCAAAGCTTTGATGGAGGGAATCGAGGGACAAACATATACTATTGTCCCTATGATTATAGCACACATATATCGGGCCTTGGATCGCTGCCAGAAGGGGTTCAAACACTTCGAGGGTTGTAATATGCTACTACAAATTTTGTTACTAGAACATTTCCAGAGAAGTAAATACCGCCAAGAGTTTCCGTGAAGGACATGGAATGATCACATAGCCTTTCATCACCCCAAGATAATGACCTTTATCCCAGATAGGTTTGCTCAACTGGAGAATGCTACAGAATGGGTGCAATTTTTTGAAAACTTGACTGAGAACTAGGTTCATTGGATGTTCGAGTGGTTCCCCACCAGTGAGTTCATCATCCTATATAGGGATGCTCTATACTTGGTGTTGATCGGGTTAAGGGGTATACACCCCTATGTTCCTATCAGGGTCATGATACAAGCAGGTAGAAAACAGATTATACCACGGGTCTCCAAAATGAGTCAGTACAGGGCAAATTTCCAAGATGATGACATCCCATATAAATGTGAATCTCAACATATGTGGCACTTGGAGATTATTGTGGAAAGAGACACCATCGAGCCGGATCGATATCACACAGGGCATGTGTACTTTTACCCAGCGTTGTTGGAGGACTGCATAGTAGCAATAGTCGAGCCAGGGGTCGGTCGAGGAAATAAAGTCATAAATGAAGTTGCCGAAGCACAGGTGAAGTATAACATACTGCACAAGAGGGTTCGTGAGTCCGAGGCTGAGAAAATGGAACAATACAAGACTGATATGGAATTAATTAATGAATGGAGGGAAATGGCTATCAGATCAAATGAAAGGCTAGAATATCTGGAGCAAGGTCTGATGGAGCGGGAAGGGAAGATGAGGAAAAGAGTCATAGACTGCCAGAATGCTGAAGGTATTGAAGGAGGACATCTCTCTAGGGCATACCTGCTGCTGGACATGCGCGACCTGGGGATTCTGATCGATGGATCCAAATGCCATTAGTGACTTACCTTATTGTCGTTTTATATTCATCTTATTTATTGCGTTAATGAAATGAGGCAATTATTGGCATTAAAATTCTGCAAATCTACTTGTCGCTAGGCCTACCTCGGGCACAACGAGCCTCCCAAATTAGGACGCGAATTTACATTCCTGCAATATGTGTTTAAATACTGCAACATTTTTCAGAACTCTCACTAACTTGGTTACCTTTTGTTTTTCTTTCTTTTTGGTTATTCCCATCCCCTAAGATTGGTTCACACGTACTGGCATCATCAGCTTACCACACCAGATCCAGAGGCCCTCTACCTCCTCCTCCTCCAAGTGCATCAAAAGGCAAAGGAAAATCTAAGATGGACGATATGAGTGGCGTCAGAAAAGATAACCCCACACATGATAAAAATGTGGAAACTTCTGATGGTCAGAGTACTCCGACACCAAATGACTTGGTTTCGCGGCTTGAACAGAAGATACTTGAACTATAGGGTGAGCTTGAGCAGGTCTGTAATTTGGCAAACCTCTCCCTCACACTAAATGTCCTAGATATCAACCATCCAAATACCCAAAACCTGGAACCTCCTCTGAATACACCCAACCAACGCCCGCAGAATCCTTCCGTACCCCAACAATAGACAACCCCTCCTCAAAATCCTTTACCCATACCTACACCTCCTCAACATCAGCATCTCCCAACTCAATGTCCGAAAACCACTTATCACACTCCTTAGAATACCCCTCATCCTACCCTTGATCCCTAAAATTCAACCAATGATCACCACTACACCCAAACTCCTAGGATTCACCAAAACAACCCCATATATATGGAAACCTTACCCCAGTCAATCTCATATACACTAGAATCCATGAAAAGGGCATGTTCATTATGAACATGGAAGGAGAGCTCAAGAAACTCACAAGCCGGGTTCAGGGTGTTGAAGGAGGCAAAGGAATCGAAGGTTTGAATTATGAGTATTTATGCATTCAGCCAGATGTGGAACTGCCGGAGGGTTACAAACCTCCTAAGTTTGAAATGTTCGATGGAACGGGTGATCCAAAGGTACATTTGAGAACCTACTGTGACAAGATCGTAGGGGTTGGAAAGGATGAAAGGATTCACATGAAGATATTCATGAGAAGCCTCACTGGAGACGCCCTATCTTGGTACATAAGTCAAAATCCCAAGAAATGGGCTAATTAGGTAAGCATGGCATCGGATTTCATGGATAGATTCAGATTCAACATGGAAAATTCACGAGACGTCTTCTATATCCAGAATCTCAAGAAGAAGACCATTGACACTTTCCGCGAGTATGCTACTCGATGGAGGTCAGAAGCAGCGAAGGTCAGACCGACATTAGATGAAATGAACAAGTTCTTTGTCAGGGACCATGATCCACAATATTACGAAAGGCTAATGGTAATCGAGAATCACAAGTTCTCTGATATCATCAAGCTCGAAGAAAGGATCGAGGAAGGTATCAAAAGTGGAATGGTGAAAAATTTCGAGGCACTGCAGGCCATGAAAAAGAAAGAAGTGGGAACAGTAATGGTTGCCCAAGGTCCGAAATCTCCATTCGTGTACCAAACACCTCCACCCTCATACCAACTTTCACCTCCTAGATATTCTCCACCCACTACCACTTACCACACCTATAATACTCAACCAGCCTATTATCATTCACCTCCAGCTCGTCTAAATTACCAAAAACCCAGGCCCAATTTTGATCGCAAACCACCCAAACAATACACCTCTATTGCTGAACCCATTGACCAATTGTATGAAAGATTAAAAGCTGCTGGATATGTCACCCATATTCCCGTCGTGGCTATGGAAAACTCATCACAATGGGTCAACCCAAACAAGACGTGTGTGTACCATTCCGTTATGAAGGGACATATTATTGATGAATGTTGCACCCTGAAAGATAATATTCAAACACTTATTGATACCAAGGTCATACAGGAAAAAGAAACCACACCCAATTTCGGCAACAACCTCCTCCCAGAAGTGAAGGAGTCAATGTAATAGAAACCGATGAAGAATGGGATCCCGAGGGATCAATAGAACTTATTCGGGAAGGTGATGATCCTAAGAAGCCGGCAGTCACGCTCAATCCCATTGTGGTACAGGTACAACCGCCAATCAAATTGAGGTAGCCGCATAGGCTCCCTTTGAAGTAGAAGTGACACCACCTGTAGCTACACCTGCTCCGTTTGAGGTAGAAGTACCCACACCTTTCACTGTGACGGTGGCATCCACACCACCCTTCAGTTCCAACGATGTACCTTGGGATTATGTTGCCGAAGCTAGGAAAAAGGGGAAACTAAAGATGGAAGAGCTCGGCGCTGCACAAGGAATGACCAGAATAGGAAGAATTTACACACCTGAGCATTTGGGAGAGACCAGTAAGCAAGCTTCTAACAAACAACCCGCCATTGAAACTAGTCGGGATGACCTCTGGAGGAGAGTACAAGAAAGAGAGTATTTTGTTGTTGATCATCTAAATAAGACTCCCGCCCAAATATCTATCTTATCGTTGCTGCAAAATTCTGAAGCACACGAGAATGCTCTAATGAAGGTACTCAATGAAGCATATGTGCCCAACAACATTACTAGCGGAGAGATGGACAACAGGGTGGGACAACTGTTAGAAAGCCATAATATCACCTTCCATGAAGACGAATTTCCACCTGAAGGATTGAGCCACAACAGGGCAATACACATCACACTGCAATGTGAAGATAAGTTCATTGCTACAGTCTTGATAGACGGAGGGTCCAGCCTCAACATTTGTCTGCATAACCCTGAAGAGGTTGGGCAAGGGCCTACATGAAATACGAGCAGGATCTATGAATGTGAAAGCATTCGATGGGTCACAAAGAGTCACGATTGGAGAAACCAAACTATGCTTACAAATGGGTCCTACCTGGTTCAATGTTGAATTCCAGGTACTAGACATATCCGCCTCCTACAATCTACTACTGGGACGGCCTTGGATACATGCCGTTGGAGTTGTCACATCTACTTTGCACCAAGAGGTAAAATTTTAGTGGAACCATCAAGAAGTGATCATCCATTGAGATGGAAGAAACCCCATTTACACTAGTCAGATTGTTCCAGTGGTAGAAAATAGAAGGAAGTTAGGTGTATAAACTTACCATCGCATCGAACGTGTTAACGCAATTGAGAAAGATAAATGGTGGAGTAGAAAAATAGAGAGCATACTGGCATGGCAGGGTATGAACCGGGTAAGGGGATTGGTAAAAAGCTTCAAGGTATCTCCAAACCAGTACAGCTGAAGCGCCATGGCACCACATTCGGGCTCGAATATCAGTATACCTGGCAGGAATATCGGAATTGGTTGCCACCATGGCGTGTTCCATACTATCCTCTTGAGCAACCCGTGCCGCACCTGAATCAGACCTTCCAGCAGGACGATACAATATAGGGATCAAAGGAAGAAGAAGCCTTGGTACCATTGAGGAATTTATTCTTGGAAGACGATGATATGGATTGTTGTGTAATAGTTGAGGAGGAGGCGGAAGAAGGCCTCACTATCTAGAATATAGAGAGAGGAGCATCCCTCAAGAACTGGACTATTAGAACATCAAGAACCCGACGAGTCCCCGGGTAGCAAGGCCGATAGCATTGTTTACTTTTGAAAATGATTTCCTCTTTGGCATTTTGTTTTAATTATATTTTCAGTGTTTCGTTTCGAAAAACATTATTTGAAATCATTTTTTTAACATTTTAAATGCCTTGATGTTTTATTATTACTATTTTTCTTCCATATCTTTATCCCTATAACATTATTATTTCTTACCTTGATGAACCAACGACTGTGACACGTAATGAGACAATGCAACAGAAGGACAGTGACCCGGAAGAAATAGAAGATGGGGATGTAATATCTGAGGAAATTGTCGGAGAAGTGGAGAACTTTGAGAACAAGCCCAAGTCCAACATGGACGAGACCGAGATAGTCAACTTGGGAGATTTCTAAATTGTCAAGGAAACTTGCATAAGCATCTATTTGTCACCGTTAGAGAAAAAAGAATACACTCAGTTCCTGAAAGGATATGAGGATATATTTGCATGGTCATACGACGATATGACAGGGTTGAGCACATTCATAGTGGCTCACAAGTTACCTGCAAATCCAATGTGTCCGCCAGTGAAGCAAAAACTCAAGAAATTCAAGCCAGACATGAGCCTGAAAATCAAGGAGGAAGTCACTAAGCAAACCAAAGCCAAGGTCTTTAGAGTAGTTGAGTACCCAACTTAGTTGGCCAATATTGTACCAGTTACAAAGAAAGATGGAAAAGTAAGAGTATGTGTTGATTATTGGGATCTAAATAGAGCAAGTCCCAAGGATGATTTCCCGCTACCAAACATACACATTCTGATCGACAATTGCGCTAAGCATGAACTCCAGTCCTTTGTAGATTGCTTCACGAGTTACCATCAGATATGGATGAATGAAGAAGACGCAGAGAGAACAACCTTCATCACACCATGGGGAGTGTACTGCTACAAAATGATGTCGTTAGGTCTGAAGAATGTTGGGGCCACCTATGTGAGGGTTATGACAACGACATTCCATGATATGATACATAAATAAATAGAGGTATATGTTGACGACGTCATCATAAAATCTAAGAGGTCTAAAGATCACATAGCAGATTTGAGAAATTCTTTGACTGGCTACGGAAGTACAATCTAAAGTTAAATCTCGCAAAGTGTGCATTTGGGGTTCCTTCTCGAAAATTGTTGGGATTCAGCGCCAGTCGCCCAGGAATAGAGTTGGACCCTTCAAAGGTTAAAGCCATCTAGGAATTACCACCACCAAAAATCAAGAAGGATGTGATGAGTTTCTTGGGACGTCTCTACTATATCAGCCGTTTCATAGCACGAGCCACAGTAATATGTGAGCCGATTTTCAAAATGTTGAAGAAGGATGCCGCAACCAGTTGGACCGAGGATTGTCAAAAGGCTTTTGACAAAATGAAAGAATACTTGTCCACACCACCAGTCTTAGTTCCTCCAGAGCCTGGTAAACCACTACTACTCTACCTTGCAGTGTTAGATGGAGCCTTCGGTTGTGTTCTGGGACAACATGACAAAATGGGAAGAAAAGAGCAGGCCATATACTACTTAAGCAAGAAGTTCACTCCTTATGAAACACGATACTCTCTGCTAGAGCGCACTTGTTGCGCTCTAACTTGGATAGCTCAAAATCTAAGGCATTACTTTTGTGCCTATACTACATATCTCATATCAAGGATGGATCCCCTGAAGTACATCTTTCAGAAACCCATGCCTACTGGGAAGCTGGCCAAGTGGAAAATCTTGCTGAGTGAGTTTGACATTATCTATGTACCTCAGAAAGCAGTCAAAGGACAAGCATTAGCAGATCATCTTGCTGAAAATCCTGTAGGAGGAGAATACGAACCCCTAAAAACGTATTTTCTTGATGATGAGGTATCATTCGTAGGAGAAGATATTGCTGAAGCCTACAATGGTTGGAGGATGTTTTTTTACGGAGCTACAAATTTTAAAGGAATGGGTATCGTAGCCATCTTGGTATCAGAAACTGGTCAGCATTATCCGGTGTCTGCAAAAATCAGATTCCCATGCAATAACAACATGGCGGAATATGAAGCATGTATATTGGGCTCAACCTGGCTGTTGATATGAATATTCAGGAACTGCTAGTAATCAGCGATTTAGACCTGTTGGTACATCAAGTACAAGGAGAATGGGCTACCAGGAATTCCAAAATACTACCATATCTGCATCATGTACAAGAAATGAAGAAGAGATTCGCAAATATAGAATTATAGCATGTCCCGAGAATTCAGAATGAATTTGCAGATGCATTGTCCACCTTGTCATCAATGATACAACATCCAGACAAGAATTTCATCGATCTCATTTTGGTAAGGATCCATAATCAGCTGGCATACTGTGCTCATGTTGAAGAAGAAACGGACGGAAACCCTTGGTTCCACGATATCAAAGAATATTTGGCAAAAAGAGAATACCCGGAGTGTGTCAACCATACTCAGAAACGCACCCTTCGAAGATTGTCCAATCACTTACTCCAAAGAGGAGGAACCCTATACAGGAGAACTCCCGATGTGGGACTTTTAAGGTGTGTTGACGTAAAAGAGGCTTCCAAATTGCTCGAGAAAATACATCTTGAAACATGCGGCCCACATATGAACGGCTTTATCTTGGCAAAAAATATACTCAGGTCCGGAAACTTTTGTATGACCTTGGAAACAGAGTGCATACGGTACGTTCAGAAATGCTACCAATGCCAGATACATGCAGACATGGTACGGGTTCTGCCAAACAAGCATAATGCAACAAGCTCACCTTGGCCTTTCGCTGCATGGGGAAAGGATGCCATCAGCCCAATTGAGCCCACCGCTTCAAATGGGCATCGGTTCATTTTATTGGCCATCGACTACTTCACCTGTAACGACCCAACCTATCGTTTTAAGCTCTAGCATGTCATTCAGTAGTTTGAAGTCATGAGAAAATCCATTTCAGGTATTATGACTTGTTGGTGTGGTCGGAATTTAATTTCGGAAAGTTTAGAATTGATTTGGAAAGAAAATTCTCATTTCAGAAGCCTTAAGTTGGAGAAATGGACTAAGATTAGAATTTTTAGTAAACGACCTCAGAATCAGGATTTGAAGGTTCCTGTAGGATCGTACGATGATTTGAGACTTGGGCGTATGTTCAGATCGGATTTTGGATAACCCGGGAGCGTTTCGGCGCATATTGTGGAAGTCAGCATTTTTGAAGGAATTTCCTAAGTTTGGCTTGAAGCGCATTTAAGTGATATTGATGTCCATTTAAGATTTCAAGTCTGGGAATAGCTTCGTATGGTGATTCTGGATATGGAAGCGCGATCGGATGTCAATTCGGATGTCCGTAGGTCATTTTGAAGTCATTTGGCTAAAGATAGAAATTTGAAAGTGTTTGAGAAATCCGATCGGAAGTGGGAATTTTGATATCGGGATCAGAATGCGATTCCGAAAGTTGGAGCAGGTCTGTAATGTCAAATATGACTTGTGTGCAAAATTTGGGGTCAATCAGACATGATTTGATAGGTTTCAGCATCGGATGTAGAAGTTGGAAATATCTAAGTTTATAAGGTTGGGATTTGGGTGCGATTCATGGTTTCAATGTTGTTTGATGTGATTTGAGGCCTCGAGAAAGTCCGAAATTATGTTTTGGAACAGGTTGGTATAATTGGACGGGGTCCCGGGGGGCCTCCGGTAGATTCCGGGTGGTTAACGGATCAATATTTGAAGTTAGAAGAGGAGCTGGAATTTTTGTCATCTGGTGTGACAGCACCTACAAGGCTTTGGCCGCAGGTGCGAAGATGTGGTGGTCTGGATGGGAGCGCAGGTGCGATGATATTTCTGCACATGAGAAGTCTCAGATGTGGGATATGGGGCGCATGTGTGAATTTGGCTGGAGCTGAGGAACAGCCACAGGTGCGAAATTTTTGGTCTCACCTGCGGTGAGCTGGATCGCAGGTGCGAGAAATGGCCTGGGCAGAATGTTTTAAAACCGAGATTTTTGGCCATATCCTCACTATTTCATCTTGGCATGGGAAATTTTGGGAGTCTTCAAAGAGAGGATTTTCTTCATGCAATGATAGGTAAGTATTTACTTCATGTTTATAAGTTAAATACAAGGTTATTACATAGAATTATACATAAGAACTTGTAGGAAAAATTGGGAAAATCTTGAAGAAACCTACAAATTCGTAATTGGATTTTAACCACGAATTTGAGCATGAAATTTAGAGTAAATTGTATATTTGAACTAGTAGAGCTATGGGTAGAATATGTCTTCGAGAAATTTCAGATTCCTGGCATGTGGACCTGAGGGCATTTTGGTCAATTTATCGAGCGGAGTTGGGAAAGTATATAATTTGAATTTCTCGCGAGTATTATGATGATTTTTCATTGCTTTTCTCATTAGTTGATAGTTTTGGGGCGTTGTGCATCCATTGTAGTTGTTGGAAGGGCTTGGAAGCCGGTTATGGGACTTCAGAGCGAGGTAAGTCTCCTTTGTAACTTTGTGAGGGGGAATTGTCCCCCTAGGTGAACTATTTAAGTATGTGCTACTATCTTCGGGGGGGTACGTACGCACGAGGTGACGGGAGTCCGTGCGTAGCTACTAATATGCCATGTCCGGGTAATCTAGGACCCACTAGCATGCCTTACCTGTTGTACCTGTGATCTTGCCTGTAATATCAGACTGCTAACATAATCGAAATAATAATTGAATATCTAAAGAAGACTAGAGTTCATTTTCTTAATCATCTAAAAAGAGAATTGTTTTCCTTCGTGGGCAATTGTATTCCGGATAAGATTATATTATTAAATATTATAAAAACTTGGCAACTGAATTTTGAGAAAGGATTTAAATACTATTTTGTGGTTTTTTTTAAAAGAGGAATCTGTCATTTACTTGAGTATTTGTTTTCCCTATGTAGTTGGGGTGGACTGTTGATTATGCATGACTACATGTGACCGCTTCACAATTTACATTCCGCGAGCGGAGTGTTATTTCCCCCACTCTCATGGGAGCGGGTCGTACGCCACGGCGAGATTGAAAGAAATATTATGGTTCGGGTCGTTCGACCCTCGGCAGTGCACATATATGATTATTTTTATGGCTCAGGCCGGTTGTCCTGATCCCGTATACACATGCTAAATTGTTAAATGTTTTTCATGGATTTTGAAGAGATAAGGTATTTGAGAAAAAATAAATAAGTAATTGTTTATTTAAGATATTTGGGGGAAAATGAGGAAGTAGTAACTGTTTATTTACTTCTACTATTTACATGGATTTCAGTGCCGTATATATTTGCTGCTTTACTACCTTTACATGCCTACCGTCTTTATCATATTCTGCTAAATTAATTTGTTGGACCTTAGTGAGTATCTAATTCGACCTCTCGTCACTACCTCTCTGAGTTTAGGCGGGCGACTTACTGAGTACACGTTATTTGTGTACTCATTCTACACTTGTTGTGCATTTTTATTGCACAAGTACTTTCATAGCGATGTGGCGGATTTGGAGACTTAGGCGAGCTGCATCATCCTGAGGCGATCCGTAGCTGACAGAGTCTCCCTCATACTATATTTATTTTCATTTTAAATTCCTTTTCCAATTTGTATTTCGGACAAGCTTTGTGATGATTGTATAAAATCTTAGAAATTGCTCATGTACTTATGAAACCGGGTTCTGGGATGTGTTGGGATATATTTTCTAAAATGGAATATTTAAACCATTGTACTTACTTAACGAATTTTATTTAGTTATTATGTATTAAAGTGAAAGGTAATGATTTTCATAAATGTTAAAACAGGAATATGTAACTTAACTATTTAATGATTGTCTTGCTTGACAATGATGTCCGGCTCCATCACAACCTTATGGATTTTGCGTCGTGAAAACATGGTATCAGAGCACTAGGTTCCCTTAGTTCTCACGAGTCATGAGCAAGTCTAGTAGAATCTTGTGGATCGGTACAGAGACGTATGTGATTATCTTCGAGAGGCTACAAGGCTGTTAGGAGTACTTCCCTTCTTGATTATTCATCGTGCGATTCGATTCCTTTGAGGCTTATGCCTGTGTTTCTTCCTACTCAATCTTATACGTTGCGAAGCGCTTGCTATGAATCGGGAATTTGAGTAATTGATATGGTTCTACGGATATGGTGCGAGATGTTTCCCATGGGTAGTTGGTTGGGGCTGTTGTTGTTGCCCTACAGAAGAATATTATGTTGTTCCAGCTCGGTTGCTGTGTTTCTGAGAACTTTGAGGTTCTGCTCAGGTTATGATAATGTTTACGATTGGTTATTGTGCGATTTTGATATGATGATAGAATGCTTGCCCATATGTTGGGGGGTGATGAATGGTTTGAAGCGAGGTCTTCTCAGAGTGTGATTTCGAGATTTCGGTATTTTAGTTCCGGCAGAGGTAGGCATTTGGATTATGAATGGTCTGGTTGGGGTTGATAAAGTAGTAGGACTTGGTCTTTTCAAGTAAGGTGGAGTATTCTCTTGTGACGTGTTATCGTCGTCCTTGATCGATTGGAATGTGTTAAGTTAGTCAGTGCCATGGTTTCTTCGGGTGTATGGGCTAAAGTATGGTGAAGAAGTATCAATGAATGCGGTTGGCAGAGAATGATATTGAATTGAGGCTAGGCGGTGGTTCCATTTCTAGGAGGTCAGGTGTAAGAAGCGGAAGTCATGCAGTCGCAAAGTGGGGGAGCGGCAGCATAGCTTATAATTTGAATATATTTTCACGCATTTAATGGATGTCCATGAGGAGAGGACGGACTAGTAAAGTTGGTAAATGAAGCAGGGTGCAGGATGGAGTATTGAGGTCGCAGAGAGCATGCATTTCAGCATCGTTGGAAGGTGTCCGCAGGTGATTTCCACAGGTGGGTTATCTCCTGTGAATAGGTTAGTGGTGGCATGGTTGGCAAGTTTCTGTGAGGGATTCTAGTGGCTATTCGGTAGGAGGCAGAATGTGTGAATGATGTTAGAGAATTTGAGTATTTAGGGAATGCTAGCAAGAGAATTTGGAAGAATTGGACGGATTGGTTGAGCAAGATCATGTTAACAAAAGAAAGGATCTCGACAGGGTCTAGAGCGGTGCAAGGAGTAGCTTCGGGCTAAGTGGGGGAGTCCCACCATCTGCATTTGGGTTGTAGGATTGTCTTCTCATGGGGTTGCAGATTGTCGGCGTGTCGGCAAGTTATCACAGCTAAGGGAAAGGAGTAAAATGGTGATTGTGCATGGGATTTGATGAATGTGTGCAAAAGTTGGCCCTGTCATACCGGGGTTAGGCTTTGGAAGATTCAGAATTGATGCTTAAGGCATAGGCGAGTTGTAAGGATAGTGACTCGGTCACGTGTTTCATTAAAAAGGGTGTTCATGTGCTAGGAGAGCCTTGGAGTTGATTGTGTTCGGGACCAGTCAGAGTGGGTGAATCTCAATAGAGGTCCTAGTGAATTCAAAAGTTAAGAGTGCAGTGTTTAAGGATTTTAGGCAGCAGTATGATTAAGAGTCTAGCTTTTGCTGCATAATTTCAGAGAGAGGGAAGATAACTGGAGTGTTCTATGTTAATTTCAGCATGCAGGATAGTATTGGAGGAGTGAGAGAAATAAACTCTAGGTTGTAGAAAGATTAAAAGGAGGGTACGAGACGGTTTGCGGGATTTAGGCAGCATGGTCTCGTGAATCAAGGTCACACGGGATGAGTGGGGGTTGAGTTTGCTATGAGTTGAAGGAAGTTACTATTATTCCTGAGGAAATTGAAGATGATTAAAAGAAGATAGATTGATTAGCCATGGTTGAAATGGCACATTTACGGCAGTGATCAGTTCATTCGATGTGATTAAGTTGTGCATGTGTTTGTGCCGGTGTGTGCGGGGTTTGTCGGCTGTCGTAATGGATTTCATATGGGATCATTTGAATGTTATGCCCTGTCGGTGTAGGCGGATCCCGGAAGGTTTATGGTGGTATAGACTACTACTTAAGGATTTGCATGTTGGGTGATTGTGAGAATTCACTCGAGTGTTGTGATGGTTCTCTTGAATTGAGTTAAGTAAAAGGGTTCTATGTGATGAAGTGCTCACCCTATTGGTGGTTCAGAAGTTGTGATGGAATTCTTGCGCTATCTTATATTGGCACGTTAGGTACGGTGAGCAGTATGTAACTGGGAGTAAGAATCGAGATTGTGGTTCAGTGTTAACAAGGATGTCATGAGATCAGATGAGAAATAAAAAATGATTTGAAAGTTCAGTGCAAGCTGGTGTTATCTTCAGTGTCACCTGAGATCGATATTCGGTGAAAGAGGCTTTGTACCCTGGTCGTCGGTTCTTGATGTGTTGTGCAGTATTAGTGTGGTCGGTGACGCGGATGTGCAGACTTGTTACCTGGTGTGTAAGGTCATGGGAGTGTAACCACGAGAAGATTGTACAAGTGTGACATGTAGTCACTTGATGGATTGAATACTTGGACTAAGTATAAAGAAGTGCAATATTGCTTATTTGAAATTTTATGCCTGGAAGGCGTTCAATTCATTTGGTTGTGGATTGTGAGGTGTTTGTCCCGGCTATGATGGTTGTTCTTGCGTATTATGAGAGGAAGCGGGTTAATATGAACCCAGGTAAAACTATTAGCCTGGTTTGGTGCGATTAAGGTAGACTTGATGTTTGTGGATGGATTTAAATATGGTTATGGGCTTCATGCGAGTCAGATGTGTTCATTTCAGTATAGCGCTCCTCACGGAGGGGTGTTGGGATATCAGGTGTTGTTCCGTCTCCGTCAAATTCATGTAATGTTGTGATTGTGCCATGTGAGTTGGGAAACGGCTTAATAGATCCCTATGTGTTGAGTTTCCGTGTAGTAATGATGCTATGCGAGCAGGAGAGCTCTTGAGATTCAAAGTGTATATGTCGCACCTCAGTTGTGCTTAAGTTTTGTAGCATGTGGCTTTATTAGTCTCCCCAGGATGGTATTATGCACTTAGCGTGCTTATGATCGATATTCAGTAATTTGTAATATTGAGCAATTCAGCTCCGTGTATATTTCCTTATGTGAATTTTATTATGGGATCGGGTCGCATACCGCCACAGGTCTGTTATTGGGATTGGGTGGCACGCCGCCACGGGTATGTTATTTAGATCAGGTTGCACGCCACAACAGTGTGATGATGAGTAAGATTCCTATATTTATTTTCTTGTGTTTTACTTTCTATATTCTGAGAAGAGTTCCTAATAAATTGTGTGAGTCTTGTAGTTTTTTTCCTGAGTCACTTCTTTATGTATCATGTTCGAGTTATGGCCTATTGGCGCGTTGTGGTGTCATGTGAGACTGTTGGTCATGTTTGGGGGGATTTGTTGTCTGAGCAGTTCATACTGGGTGAGACGAGATTATTGGATCAGGGATCAGTGCGATAAGATTATGTGAGATACATTGAAGGAAAATTACTAATGGTTGGTTCATAATGAGGTGATGATTCTAGTCAAGATGAGATATTCAATGATTTTTCAACTCTGCAGTTGGTTATGAATTTCTACTCGTCTCCTCTGTTGTAGTGGTATCGCCAGCATTATAGCAGGGTGTATGTAGATGTAGGTGCCTTGGGAGCATCGAATTCATGAAATTTTGGCTATTAAGGTTCAGGGAGTGTCATTGTGGTCAGGTGATGAATTATGCGGTGCATGGTGCTAATTCGGCAAAGTTATGCAGTCATGTTCTGGTATATCGTGTGGTAGTTGATACGGTGTTTATATGTTGGAACTAGGCCTCGTAGAGAAATTTCAAGTATTGGAACTAGGTTATGAATTTATTATATGGATAAAAGAAGAAATCTTCAGATTTGATCAAGCTAATGTACTCAACTGGGTTGTGGTTGTGTGGGCAGGTACACGAGGTGTTAAAGAGTGATTTCAGATAACTTCAGAGCAGTTCTTAGCCCGTTCGAGGACGAACATATGTTTAAGTGGGGGAGAATGTAAAGACCCGACCAGTCATTTTGAGCTCTAGCATGTCGTTCAGCAGTTTGAAATCATGAGCAGCTCCATTTCAGGTATTATGACTTGTAGGTGTGGTCGGAATTGAATTTCGGGAAGTTTATAGTTTATTGTGAAATAAAATTCTCATTTCAGAAGCCTTAAGTTGGAGAAATGGACTAAGATTGGAATTTTGAGTAAACGACCTCAGAATCAGGATTTGAAGGTTCCTGTAGGATCGTACGTCGGACTTGGGCGTATGTCCGGATCGGATTTTGGATAACCCGGGAGCGTTTCGGCGTATATTGTGGAAGTCAGCATTTTTGAAGGAATTTCCTAAGTTTGGCTTGAAGCACATTTAAGTGATATTGATGTCTATTTGAGATTCCAAGTCTGGGAATAGCCTCGTATGGTGATTCTGTATATGGAAGCGCGATCGGATGTGAATTCGGATGTCTGTAGGTCATTTTGAAGTCATTTGGCTACAGATAGAAATTTGAAAGTTTTTGAGAAATCCGATCGGAAGTGGGAATTTTGATATCGGGATCAGAATGCGATTCCGGAAGTTGGATCAGGTCTGTAATGTCAAATATGACTTGTGTGCAAAATTTGGGGTCAATCGGACGTGATTTGATAGGTTTCAGCATCGGATGTAGAAGTTGGAAATTTCTAAGTTTATAAGGTTGGGATTTGGGTGTGATTCGTGGTTTCAATGTTGTTTGATGTGATTTGAGGCCTCGAGAAAGTCCGCATTATGTTTTGGAACAGGTTGGTATAGTTGGACGAGGTCCCGGGGGGCCTCCGGTGGATTCCGGATAGTTAACGGATCAATATTTGAAGTTAGAAGAGGAGCTGGAATGTTTGTCATCTGGTGTGACAGCACCTACGAGGCTTTGTCCGCAGGTGCGAAGAAGTGGTGGTCTGGCTGGAACGCAGGTGCGATGATATTTCTGCACATGCAAATTCGCAGATGTGGGATATGAGCATTTCGACGTATATTGTGGAAGTCAGCATTTTTGAAGGAATTTCCTAAGTTTGGCTTGAAGCGCATTTTAGTGATATTTATGTCCGTTTGGGATTACGAGTCTGAGAATAGCTTCTTATGGTAATTCTGGAGATGGGAGCACAATCGGAAGTGAATTCGGATGTCTGTAGGTCATTTTGAAGTCATTTGGGTAAAGATAGAAATTTGATGGTTTTTGAGAAATTCGACCAGAAATGGGAATTTTGGTATCGGGGTCAGAATACGATTCCGGATGTTGGAGTTGGTCCGTAATGTCAAAAATGACTTGTGTGCAAAATTTGGGGTCAATCGGACGTGATTTGATAGGTTTCGGCATCGGATGTAGAAGTTGGAAATTTCTTAATTCATAAAGTTGGGATCTGGGTGCGATTCGTAGTTTCAATGTTGTTAGATGTGATTTGAGGCCTCGAGCAAGTCCGCATTATGTTTTGGAACAGGTTGGGATAATTGGATGGGGTCCCGGGGGGCCTCGGGTGGTTGACGAATCAATATTTGAAGTTAGAAGAGGAGCTGGAATTTCTGTCATCTGGTGTGACCGCACCTGCGAGGCTTTGGCCGTAGTTTTAGAGCCGCAGGTGCGGCTATGGTGCCGCAGGTGCGAATAAGTGGTGGTCTGGCTGGGAGCGCAGGTGCGATGATATTTCCTCACATGCGAAGTCGCAGAAGCAGGCTATGGGGCGCAGGTGCGAATTTGGCTAGAGCTGAGGAAAAGCGGCAGGTGCAGAATTTTTGGTCGCAGGTGCGAGAGATGGATCGCAGGTCGGAGAAATGTCCTGGGCAGAATGTTTTGAAACCGTGATTTTTTGCCATTTCCTCACTATTTCATCTTGGCATGGGCGATTTTGGGAGGCTTCAAAGAGAGGATTTTCTTCATGCAATGATAGGTAAGTAATTCCTTCATGTTTCTAAGTTAAATATAAGGTTATAACATGGAATTATACATAAGAACTTGTAGGAAAAATTGGGAAAATCTTGAAGAAATCTAGAAATTTATAATTGGATTTTAACCACGAATTTGAGCATGGAATTTAGAGTAAATTGTATATTTGAACTAGTAGAGCTATGGGTAGAATATGTCTTCGAGAAATTTCGGATTCCGGGCACGTGGGCCTGAGGGCATTTTGGTCAATTCACCGAGCGGAGTTGGGAAAGTATATAATTTGAATTTGTTGCGAGTATTAGGATGAAATTTCATTTCTTTGCCCGTTATTTGGTAATTTTGGGGTGTTGTGCATCCATTGGAGTCGTCGGAAGGGCTTGGAAGCTGGTTATGGGACTTCGGAGAAAGGTAACTCTCCTTTCTAACTTTGTGAGGGGGAATTGTCCCCCTAGATGAACTAATTAAGTATGTGCTACTATCTGCGGGGGGGCTACGTATGCACGAGGTGAGGGGAGTCTGTGCATAGCTACAATTATACCATGTCCGGATAGTCTAGGACCCACTAGCATGCCTTACTTGTTGTACCTGTGATCTTTCCTGTAATATCAGACTGCTAATATAATCGAAATAATAATTGAATATCTAAAGAAGACTAGAGTTCATTTTCTTAATCATCTTGAAAGAGAATTGTTTTCCTTCGTGGGCAATTGTATTCCGGATAAGGTTATATTATTAAATATTATAAAAACTTGGCAAATGAATTTCGAGAAAGGATTTAAATACTATTTTGTGGTATTTTTTAAAAGAGGAATCTGTCATTTACTTGAGTATTTGTTTTCCCGATGTTGTCGGGGTGGACTGTTGATTGTGCATGACTGTATGTGACCGCTTCGCAATTTACATTCTGCGAGTGGAGTGTTATTTCCCCCGCTCTCATGGGAGCAGTCTGTATTCCATGGCGAGATTGAAAGAAATATTATGGTTCGGGCCGTTTGACCCTCAGCAGTGCACAGATATGATTATTTTTATGGCTCATGCCAGTTGTCCTGATCCCGTATGCGCATGCTAAATTGTTAAATTTTTTTCATGGATTTTGAAATGATGAGATATTTGGGGAACAATAAAGAAGTAATTGTTTATTTAAGATATTTGGGTGAAAAGGAGGAAGTAGTAACTTTTTATTTACTTCCAGTATTTACTTGGATTTCAGTGCCTTATATATTTGATGCTTTACTACTTTTACATGCCTACCGTGTTGATCATATTCTCTTAAATTAATTTGTTGAACCTTAGTGAGTGTCTAATTCGACCTCTCGTCACTACCTCTCTGAGGTTAGACGGGCGACTTACTGAGTGCATGTTGTTTTTGTACTCATGCTACACTTGCTGTGCATTTTTATTGCACAGGTACTTTCATAGCGATGTGGCGGATTTGGAGACTTAGGCGAGCTGCATCATCCAGAGGCGATCCGCAGCTGACAGAGTCTCCCTCATACTGTATTTATTTTCATTTTAAATTCCTTGTCAAATTTGTATTTCGGAAAAGCTTTGTGATGATTGCATAAAATCTTAGAAATTGCTCATGTACTTGTGACACCGGGTTCTGGGATGTGTTGGGATATATTTGCTAAAATGGAATATGTAAACCATTGTACTTATTTAACGGATTTTATTTAGTTATTATGTAATAAAGTGAAAGGTAATGATTTTCATAAATGCTAAAACAGGAAAATATAACTTAACTATTTAATGATTGGCTTGCCTGACAATGATGTCTGGCGCCATCACGACCTTATAGATTTTGGGTCGTGACATCACCAAATGGGTTGAAGCTGCATCTTACAAAGCGGTAACCAAGAAAGTCATCGCAGATTTTTTCAGAGACCGGATTGTTTATCGATTTGGGGTTCCAAGTCCATCATCACTGACAATGCAACCAATCTCAACAGTGTCTGATGAAAGCCATGTGTGAAATTTTCAAAATCAAGCACAAGAATTCCACAGCACACAGGCCTCAAAGGAATAGACCGTAGAGGCCGCCAACAAAATATCAAGAAGATACTAAGGAAAATGGTAGAGAATAACAATCAATGGCACAAGAAATTACCATTTGCCTTATTGGGATACCGTACCACAATCCGCACATCAATCGGGGAAACTCTGTATCTGCTGGTTTATGGTACCAAAGTTGTCATTACCGCCGAGGTTGAAATTCCTTCTTTAATAATCATACAAGAAGTTGAACCCAGCGATGCATAATGGATAAGGAACCCCTATGAACAATCATCCCTCGTAGACGGCAAGAGAATAAATATAGTGTGTCATGGCCAACTCTATCAGAATAGAATGTCCAGGGATTTCCATAAAAAGGTCAAACCAATACAGTTCACGCGGGGACAGCTGGTACTAAAACAGATCTTTCCACATCAAGATGACGCCAAAGGGAAATTCTCTCCCAACTGGAAAGGTCCTTACATGGTTCACAAAGTACTGACGGGAGGAACACTCATACTCGCAGAGATGCACGGAGAAACCTAGCCAAAGCCTATTAATTCAAATGCAGTCAAAAGATACTAACTGCAAACCACTTTATGTGTCTTCATACGATGTAAATTGAACTACGCTCGACCTGATTCCCATTTAAGAGGGGATACATAGGAAGCATGTGGGTTCGGTCACAATTCAATAAAATTTCCATTTTTCCCACAATCAGAAACTGGGGAAGAATTTTGAGGAGGACCCTCAAAATTTCGAAGTATGTTCAGTCAACTGCAGCATACAGAACAGTCAGAAAGTTCATCTAGTTAACTGGGGCATAATTTTGAGGAGGATCTTCAAAATTCTACGGCAGAAGAAGTCGCAATGTCTCTAATTGTGTCATAGTTACTGGTTCATCTAACTAATTTTTAAGATGCACATTACTATACACGCATGATTTAGAAAAGAAACTTTACCTTTAGCCAAATTTTACCCTTGACAACTTGAGCAGGATCCTCGGACAGAACGGAGCAAATCAAGAAAGCAAAGACACGAACCAACCTCCCCCACAAAACTCACAAATTTTCTTTGGATGCAGTACTATGTCATCATGATAAGCAGCGTTGCAACAATATGATCGCTATGTACAAAACACATTTCCATCTAAAAACACTTCACTCTTACTCTTACACTTGCATAAGGGTAAGCACTGCCTTCTCTTTGCATGAGACTAAGACATGTCTCAATCATTCACATGAGGCTAAGCCCTACCTCCCTATTTGCATAAGGCTAAGCACTACCTTCTCTTTTCATGAGGCTAAGACCTGTCTCAATCATTTGCATAAGGCTAATCCTTGCCTCCCTATTTGCATAAGGCTAAGCACTACCTTCTATTTGCATGAGACTAAGCCCTGTCTCAATCATTTGCATGAGGCTAAGCCCTGCCTCCCTATTTGCATAAGGCTAAGCACTACCTTCTATTTGCATGAGACTAAGCCCTGTCTCAATCATTTGCATGAGGCTAAGCCCTGCCTCCCTATTTGCATAAGGCTAAGCATTGCCTTCTCTTTGCATAAGACTAACCCCTGTCTCAATCATTTGCATAAGGCTAAGCCCTGCCTCCCTATTTGCATAAGCCTAAGCACTTCCTTCTCTTTGCATGAGACTAAGACCTGTCTCAATCATTTGCATGAGGCTAAGCCCTACCTCCCTATTTGCATAAGGCTAAGCATTTCCTTCTCTTTGCATGAGACTAAGCCCTATATCAATCATTTGCATGAGGCTAAACCCTGACTCTCCACTTGCATAAGGCTAAGCATTGCCTTCTCTTTGCATGAGACTAAGCCCTATATCAATCATTTGCATGAGGCTAAACCCTGACTCTCCACTTGCATAAGGCTAAGCATTGCCTTCTCTTTGCATGAGACTAAGCCCTGTCTCAATCCTTGCATGAGGCTAAGCTCCGCCTCTCCCTTGCATAAGGCTAAGCACTGCCTTCTCTTTGTATGAGAGTAAGCTCTGTCTCAATCCTTTCATGAGGCTAATCCCTGCCTCTCCACTTGAATAAGGCTAAGCACTGCATTATCTTTGTATGGGTCTAAGAACTGACCCGAATCTCGCAAGAGACTAAGCACTGTCTCTCTTGCATTGCTCTCTTGCATCGGGCTAAGCTCTGCCCTCAACTTCGCACAAGAATAAGCTCTGTCATGTTGCCTCTAGCATCATGTCTCTGCACCTCATAGGCTGAAATATAGCCAACTTGTTCGAAGGCGTCATAGTCTGAAGGCACCATCCTCATAGTCGAAAGACACCATGGCCTGAAGATCTCTCAAACTTGCACATCATTATTCAAAGGCGTCATGGTTGGGAGGCACCATTTTCATGGCCCGAGAACATCATTTCGTGGCATGCGAATCCCTTACCGCACAATTCATGGCCCAAAAAGTCATGGTCTAAGGATGTCATCCTCAATCGTCCAAAGACAGCTTTCATGGTCTGAAGGGAATTTGCATTATGTCTAAATTAATGCAAATTTATACGTATATGCTTGCAGTACGTCTTTTGATTTGCAGGAGACCCAGCGAGTAACTGTTATCCCAACAAGAGCAATCCCGCTCGAGTTCCTTAAAATTATTTCAAACCTGACCACTCACCGTAACCATTTCATCCTATTCGAAACCTTTTGACTGTCCTTGTAACAACTCCATCGGTTTATTCCACCG
Organism: Nicotiana paniculata; assembly: GCA_005239505.1. Taxonomy (NCBI): domain Eukaryota; kingdom Viridiplantae; phylum Streptophyta; class Magnoliopsida; order Solanales; family Solanaceae; genus Nicotiana; species Nicotiana paniculata. Next base: position 22,236 of record ML361187.1, on the reverse strand, counting down.
GTGGATCCAGAACTACAAACGGCATGATTCCTATAAAACTATGGATATGTAGGCAGCTCAAAAACTGGAGTGTGGCCTATATCTCTCAAATGCCCTATTCAGTCAAAATTGGCCATCATATTTTTACCCGACAACTCTTTCATTCTTCCCGAGTAAAGAGGGGCAGCTGTTAATACCAAAATTTTCCCATATATATTTTTAAAATACATATATACTTTCAAAAATAGTGCATGAGCATCAACCAGTATTTTTTCATAATTTTCTGTAATTTTTAGAGGAATTTTAATTAATTTATTCCAGCATTTTATTATCTAAATAATTACTAGTTGCATCACAAATAGTTTTATAATGATTTATTAATTAATTTTTTATCATTTATATTTATATTGACTATTAATCATTTTATGCATAATTATATTTGTATCTTTAGGCTATAATTGCAATAACTTTGCAATAATAGTCCATATATGCATAATTACTTTATTTACACGAAAAATGAATTTTTATATTTTTATAATATTAAGTAATTATTTTAAATCATTTTCATATATAATAGCATTTTTATCATTTATTAATTATTTTTATAAAGTATTTTATTAATTTAAGTGGGTATTTAAAATCTAGCCCCTTTTGCCTAATTAATTTCGGACCTACCCAACACAATACACTAACTAGCCCTAACCCACCTACACATACCCGTCCAATAACCGGTCCCAGCTAAAAGCTTTAATCCTGGCCGTTGATCTTAGAAGATCAACGACCCTAAACCCTCAACCCCTTTTTAATATACCGAACCCCCCAAACCCTACTCTTCCCCCCCCCCCCNNNACTCTTCCCCCCACCCCCAACCCGCCGTATTTGGATACTCTCCTCTCTTCTCTCTCACCCCCTCAATCCCTAGCCTGTCGTCACACCTTTCCCTCTTGATTCATGGGATTTTCCTTCGACTTCCTGCCTTATTTGGCTTTATTTCTCTGCTGGTTATCCGATCTTGATGCTACTTGATTCATTTGCCTCAAATGGAAAGTGAATCTCAAGAGACTCAAACCAGATTTGGTTCAAAATCTCTCATATCTCGATTTTTCCGTCTATGTTCACTCTGATACTGGTGAGCACGAATATTATTGTATTTATTGGGTTTCGAATCTCTGGTTCAAACCAGATTTGGTTTAGCTTCTGCTTATTTCTTATGAATATGGCTATTTTGGTTGAATCTATTTAGATCTTTTTAGATCTGGAACGATTTTGTATTTATTTTGGTATTTCTTCTTTAAATTTTCGATACTTCTGTTTCTTATAGTCTTTTATTATTATTATTGACTGATTTTATTTACCCTAAAAGCTAGGGTTTTGGTTCCAACAGATTTTGTGCAAAAAAATGTTTTTAACATTTAAACGTTTCACCTCTGGTTTCCTTATTTATTTTTGACTGATTTTACTTATTATATGCCTTTGTATTTCTTAGGGTTTCGATTATTTGGCTGTTTATTCTACTGTTTCTACCCGTTTACCTTTAACTCTATCGATTAATTGTTAATTGATTTACTTGCCTAAATTAGGGTTTGAAATCTTCCTTTCCTTTAGTATTAATGTTTCTTTAATAGATTTTACATGTTCTTTCCTTATTTGGACCAGTATGTGATTAATAATTTGTGTTACTCCCTTACTGGCCTGATTTTATGTTCTGATTATTGGAGCCGGCTTCTAATTGACTTTGGACTTATTTCTTACCTTATTCTTAACTACTTATTGATTCTATATAAGGCTTTCCTTAAATTAAGTGGTACTTTACTCGATTCTACCATGTTAATTGATTCATGCTCACCTTAATTGATTGTTAATTTATTCCCATACCTTATTTGTAAGAGATTGGTTCCTTAACTTATTATTTTGCTTCATTAAGTGCTATAAAAACCTCTTTCTCACTCCCTCTAGGACAACTTGACAACTGAAAACTTTACACCTTTCAAATTCTCTGTTCTCAAAAACATAAGTTCTCTCTTTACTCTTTTGTTCTAATTTCTGCACTAAGGTCGGCTGAAAGCCAAGGCCAAATTCTCTGGATTCTAACTGCTATTGCATTCCTGTGTTGCTTTCTTCTGAACTGGTATGCCTTAACTCCTACTATTTTGTTCTCTATACTTAATTTGATTAGTCTATTTCAATCTTCATCATGATTCTACTTTCTATGTGACTACATGATCCCACTTAGTGATAATACTAAACTAAGTTATCTTCAATAAGACGAAACTCTTCCTAAGTCAGTTTAGGTTCAATGATCTGAACTTTGCTAGATACTGCGAGCATGTAATGAAATATCTGGCTAATTCATGTATCATGTGTGTTTAATTCAAGTGTTTTTGCCTCTGTGATTGCTTTAAATACTAGTATGAGTATCTAGCCTAATCAAATGCATTGAACTATGTGTTGAACATTGGACTTTGTTTGTTTCTTGGGGAAGTTCTATTTGCAACTCTGTATTCTGAATCTGCTTGCTTCTGAAAACTAAACTGTTTTTAAAACCTTCCCCCCCTTACCCTTATGCACTGGTGTTTTAAACTCCTACTCTTAGTTATTTAGGTTCTCACTACCCCCAGTGTGAGAACTGCCTAGGGTCCTTGAGACTCCTCCGAACTCTGACACATTGGGGCTAGTCTTCCAATCTTCTATGAACTATTTTTCTGAGTATGGTTCTGAGTATGTGCCATGAATGGATCACTATTATGCTCCAAAGTTGCTATGTTGGAAGGCCTGGTTCCCATGTTTATATTGGGCGTATGAAGGCTCCCTATAGTGTAATGGATACTATTATGTAATTTATTTATTCTGGGTTGTAATAATTTCTGTAATAACAAATTTGGAGTTGATTAGTGAAATTTGGGGGATTTCCTTCTATTTTTGTTAAACTTAGGTAGAAATCCTGCCTATAGGTTTAACTATGTTGATCAAGTCATGTGATTTCTATTACTTGTTTAGAGATCCTACCTATAGGAATTTCTTGATTGTTTAGTTCTTTACTTTTTCACTTATATATTAGAGATCGTGTTTATAGGCTTTTTCATTAATTCTGCATTAGAAATCCTATTCCTAGGATCCACACATATTTTTAACTCAACGTGCATTAGTGACCATGTCTATAGGATTCTGTTTGTTTGAAATAATAACCTTCCTAGCGATCTGCTTAAAATTATTCCTACATACAATTTATAAATACCATGCTTATAGGAAATAAAAATCAATGAAAAACCTAGAAATCTGTAACGACCCAGCCAGTCGTTCCGTGAGTTTAGTCATGTTTCCCCCGTTTCTGCCTTATTATATGTTTCTTATACTATTTATGTTGTTTTGGGTCGGTTGGTTCGGGTTTGGAGTGGTCTTGGTGTGAATTGAGACACTTAGTCTCTTAAATTAGCTTAATAGTTGAAAAAGTCAACTGGAGTTGACTTATAGGTAAACGACCTCGGAATGCAGATTTTATGGCTCGGATAGCTTCGTTAGGTGATTTGGGACTTAGGAGTGATGTTCGGAATAGAGTTTTGATGTCCGGTGTAGAATTAGGCTTGAATTGGCGAAAGTTAGTTTTTTGGCGATTTTCGGTCGGCAGTGGGTAATAGGCTATCGGGTCGGAATGGAATTCTGGAAGTTGGAGCAGATTCGTAATGTCATTTTGGATATGTGTGCAAATATTCAAGTGAATCGGGTGTGCTTTGGTTGGTTTCGGCATCATTGGCGAAATTTAGAAGTTTTTAAGTCATAGGCTTGAATTTGATGTAATTTTGGTGTTTTTGTGTTGTTTTTGGTGTTTCGAAGGCTCGACTAAGTTTGAATGATGTTATGAGGTGTGTTGGTAGGATTAGTTGAGGTCCCTGGGGCCTCGAGTGTATTTTGGATGCTTAAACGGGCACTTTTGGCCTTAAGAAGTCTGTTGTTTTCTGGTGTTTTAGCAGCAGTGATATCTTCACTGCGATCGCGTGGATTCATCTGCGATCACGTAGAATAAAATACTGGGCCAGGAATTTTGTCTATGCGATCGCGTGGTATGGATTGCGATTGCATAGGTTGCTCAGGTGAAGTAGTGCGACCGCGTGGGCTTTTGGTACGACCGCATAGAGGTTCTGAGGCGCGTGTGTGGGATGGACATTTGTTCTATGCGATCGCGTGTGTTGGTATTCGATCACGTAGGGTGGTATGGGCTGTGCATCGCGATCGCTTGGGTTGAGTCGCTCGCACTAAAGGGATTATAAGTGCTGGATAGAATGTTTTAAAGGCCTTATTTTCCAGATTTGCTCATTTTTCCTCCATTATTTAACGAGTTGAGAGCTATTTGAGAGGGTTTGAAGAATAAATAAAAGCGGCTCTCTTGGAGGTAAGTTTTCCAACGTCATTACTCGTTTCTATATCTTTTCCTAAGTAATTAAACCGGAAAATTGTTGAAATTAAACCCAAAATTTGGGGAACTTAAGTGCGTGGAATTGGGATTTTCTTTTGAGGAATTGAGTGGGCAATTGTGGTCAGATTATAATGTTCTTGGTATGTATAGAATTGTGGGAAGACGAGGATTCTAGTGATGTAAATTTTATCGAATTCCGAGATGTGGGCCCGGGGCTTGAGTTTGGCCAGATTTCGAGAATTGTGTCTAAATTGATAGTTTTTGATTGAGTTTTTGTTCCTTTAGCGTATATTGACGATGTTAATCTGGTTTTGGTTATATTCGGAGCAATCGGGAGCCAATTTGAGGGGCAAGAGCATCGCGGATTAGTATTGTGGCTCGGATGACGAGTATGTGGCGCGCACTGATTTTTGGATTGGACTTGGTCCTTTCCACGGCAACTATTGAGTTGCGTATTTTTACTCTAAACCATATGTTAAATTGTGTCCTAAAACTATTGATATGTTTGGGCTATACGCCATGTTTGGAGCCTCGTGTCGACTTGTTTGGGCCCCTTGGGGGCTTTTTACTGCTATTTCCACACTGTTGATTTATGATTTACACTCAGTCATATTGTGCTTACTATTTTTGAAGCTCAGCCTTGTTTAAACTATTTTAAGATATAAAATGATGTTTTGGGTTGAGTACCCTGTTTTAGTGATACGCCCGAGGGGCTTTTGAGAGGTTCTGACTGAGTGAGATCGAGGGCTTGATTGAGAGGATATGATACGCCACGAGGTGTCTTGATATTAGCGCTTGGGCTGAAGGAGCCCCTCCGGAGTCTGTACACACCCCTAGTGAGCGCAGGTACCTACTGAGTGTGAGTGTTGAGTGCCGAGTGACGAGTGATTGGGAGGAATGAGTGACAGTGAGGTTACTCGAGGGGCTGATACTGGGTGGTTGTGAGGTGCTGAGTGATGTTCTGCCCGAGGGGCAATTTATGATTCATATTTTTTCCAAAGGGGCTATTTATGATTTATTTCATTTTATACTAAATCCTTCGGTTATTTTTATTTCGGAAATTGTTGGAAAACACATTCTTCAAAGGGTTTTACTGAAGTTGGCTTTTAAGGCATGTTTATTTTACATATCTATGTATATACTGTTGGAAAGAAAGGTTGTGCATATTGTGAACTGATGATATTGATTTTATGTGTTTCTTGCCGCTTAGACTTGATTTATTTTTATTACTACTGAGTTGGCGTACTCACATTACCTCCCTGCACCCTTGTATGCAGATACAGGTGCTGATACAGAGGGTTAGCCATCTATTCCGTGCGAAGCCGGAGTTCGGGACATAGAGGTAGTTTTTCAGCGTCTGCAGCATCTCTGTTTTCCCGTCTTATATTGTATCTAGGTATTCATTCGGAGGTTTTGTATTATAATAGTATACCTTTTGGCATATTTATTAGATGCTCATGACATGTTGACTCCGGATTTTGGGGGTGGTTAGACTGTTTAATTGTTTATTTGTCTAATGGATTCAGTAATTCTATACACTTTTATGAAATGTTGAAAAAGCGTTGGGATTTTGGTAAGAAACTGTAATTATGTGATTATTGGCTAGCCTAGTTCCACGATAAACGCCATCACGGCCGGTTTAGGATATCGGGTCGTGACAAGTTGGTATTAGAGCCTAGGTTACATACAACTCAACGGTCATGAGCATGTTTAGTAGAGTCTTGTGGATCGATACGGAGACGTCTGTACTTATCTTCGAGAGGCTGCGGAACCCATAGGAACAATCTCATTTTCCTTGAATTATGTCGTGCCATTTTGTTGCTTCTGGAAATCTAAACTTCTGTTGTTTCATTCTCTCACAGATGGTGAGGACCTCGCGCTACCGATCAGGATGATCAGCCACTAGCTAGACCAGCGAGAGGTCAAGGCCGCGGTCGAGGCCGTCTAGAGGTAGAGGGACAGCCCATGCAGCAGCAGGGCAGCGCCAGTTGATCCCCCTACTGTTCAGGGTCAAATTCCCACTACAGATACTCCAGCGGGACAGGCTCAGGCACCGGCAGTGCCTATTGTTATTCCAGGTCTTTAGGAGACCTTGGCTCATATATTGAATGTGTATACCACCCTTGCTCAGTCAGTTGCCGCTACTTCTCAGGCTAGGGGAGGCAGTCAGACTCCAGTTGCCCGGACACCTGAGCAGGGTACTCAGGGCCATCAGATACCGGGGGCGGTTCCAGCCCAGCTGGTTGCTCCAGTTTGGGACTTCGTGGTTCCGTCTATGCCAGAGGATGAGTAACATAGACTGGAGAGGTTTAGTAGACTACAGCCTCTGACATTCAGTGGTGCAGAGGGCGAGGACGCCCAGGGTTTTCTGGATAAGTGTCATAGGATGTTACGTACTGCTGGGATTTTAGAGACCAGTGGGGTCTCATTTGCTACTTTTCAGTTCTCTGGTGCTGCTTTCACTTGGTGGGAGTCTTTTGAGAGGCGTAGGCATATTGGTTCAGCACCCGTCACCTGGCAGCAGTTCTCCACTATCTTCTTGGAGAAGTATGTACCTCAGTCTCACAGGGAGGAGCAGTGCAGGCTTTTTGAGAAGCTACGTCAGGGGAGCTATCAGTGATGCAGTATGAGATGCGGTTCTCAGAGTTGGCTCGTCATGCTACTGAGTTGGTCCCTACTGATAGAGAGAGGGTTAGGAGGTTCGTGGATGGCCTCACTTATCAGCTCCGCCTTTTCATGACTCGGGAGAGAGTATCAAATGCTACATTTGAGAAGGTTGTTGATATTGTTCGAGATATTGAGTCGGTTCGCCGCCAGGAGCGGGAGGAGAGGGAGGCCAAGAGGCCTCGTGGATCGGGAATTTCTAGTGGTGCTTATTCCAGGGAGCAGTTTCAGCATTGTAGAGGCTGCTCATTCAGGTCTCCTCAGTCAGTCCGCCCAACTTATATTGGTGCATCTTCGGGGCATAGTCCCCGCGGTTCTCAGCCAGGCCATTCTTCATTCGGTGCCCTCCCAGCTCAGGGTGCATCTCGAGCACCACCAGTTCAGAGTTCTTCTATGCATGATTCTTCTAGTGGCCATTCTGGTGCCAGGGGTTTCTATCAGTCCTCATCTCCAGCTCCAGGGAGTTGCTTCGAGTGCGGCGAGTTTGGGCACATGTGGAGGCAGTGTCCACGTCGCCCTGGTGGTTCTTCTCAGCAGAGGGGCCAGCCATCGACTTCAGCCCCAGTTACTTCACCACCCACCCAGGCAGCCAGGGTGGTAGTCATTCAGCTAGAGGTCGCCCTAGAGGGGGAGATCGAGCAGGTGGAGGTCAGTCCCGTATGTATGCATTTCCAGCCAGGCCAGATGCTAGGCCTCCGATGTAGTGATCGCAGGCATTGTCTCAGTCTGTTGCCAAGATGCTTTGGCTTTATTTGATCCTGGTTCTACATATTCCTATGTTTCTTCATATTTTTCCAATTTTCTGGATATGCCACATGAGTATTTGGTTACCTCTTTTCATGTGTCGACTCCGGTGAGCGATACTGCTGTTGTGGACCATGTGTCTCGGTCGTGTGTGATATCTATTGGGGGTCTGGAGACCCGAGTGGATCTACTGTTTCTCAGCATGATCGATTTTGATGTGATATTGGGCATGGATTGGTTATCTCCGTGTCATGTTGTTCTTGATTGTCACGCTAAGACCGTGACCTTAGCTATTGGATGTCTGAGGGATGAGTGGAGAGGTTCTTCTGAGTATATGCCTAGCAGGGTGATTTCCTACCTGAAGGCTCAGCGCATGGTCGAGAAGGGGTGTTTATCTTATCTGGCTTTTTTGAGGTATGTCAGTGGTGAGACTCCCGCCATTGATTCGATTCCTGTGGTTCGTGACTTTTCGGACGTGTTTCCTGTAGACCTGCCAGGCATGCCACCTGACAGGGACATTGATTTTGGTATTGACCTGGTGCCAGGCACCCAGCCTATTTCTATTCCACCTTATCGTATGGCACTAGCGGAGCTAAAGGAATTAAAGGAGAAGCTTCAGGAACTCCTAGATAAGGGGTTCATTCGGCCTAGTGGTGTCACCTTGGGGTGCATCGGTGTTGTTCGTGAAGAAGAAAGATGGGACTATGCGTATGTGTATTGACTATCGGCAGTTGAACAAGGTTATGGTGAAGAACTGGTATCCCTCGCCTCGTATAGATGACTTGTTTGATCAGTTGCAAGGTGCCAGGGTATTTTCTAAGATTGACTTGCGTTCTGGTTATCATCAGTTGAAGATTCAGGGGCCAGACATTCCGAAGACTGCTTTCAGGACTAGGTATGGTCATTATGAATTTTTGGTTATGTCATTTGGGCTGACCAATGCCCCAGCAGCCTTTATGCACTTGATGCACAGTGTATTTCGGCCTTATCTGGATTCTTTCTTCATCGTGTTTATTGACGATATCTTGGTGTATTCCCGATCTCGGGAGGATCATGAGCAGCATTTGAGAGTTGTGCTTCAGACCTTGAGGGAGAAGAGATTGTATGATAAATTTTCAAAGTGTGAGTTCTAGCTTGATTCGGAAGCATTCTTGGGGCACGTGGTGTCTAGTGAGGGTATTCAGGTTGATCTAAAGAAGATAGAGGTGGTGCAGAGCTGGCCTAGACCGTCATCAGCTACCGAGATTCACAGTTTCCTTGTTTTGGCAGGGTACTACCGCTGTTTCATAGAGGGATTTTCATCTATTGCAGCACCTATGACCAGACTGACCCAGAAGGGTGTTCAGTTCAGGTGGACTGAGGAGTGTGAGGAGAGATTTTAGAAGCTTAAGTCAGCTTTGACTACAGCTCCGATATTGATTTTGCCTACGGGCTTAGGTTCTTATACAATTTACTATGATTCCTCAAGAGTTGGCCTTGGAGCGATTTTGATGCAGGACGGTAGGGTGATTGCCTACGTATCCAGACAGCTAAAGGTGCACGAGAAGAATTATCCAGTGCACTATCTTGAGCTAGCAGCTACTTTCCACGCCTTGAAGATTTGACATCATTATTTGTATGGAGTGCATTGTGAGATTTTCACTGATCACCGTAGTTTGCAGCATCTGCTTAAGCAGAAGGATCTGAATTTGCGTCAGAGAAGGTGGTTGGAGCTTCTCAAGGACTATGACCTCACTATTTTATATCATCCGGGGAAGGCCAATGTAGTGACCGATGCCCTGAGTCGCAGCGCGGAGAGTTTGGGGAGTCTAGCCTACCTTCCAGTAGCAGAGCGGCCATTATCACTTGATGTTTAGGCTTTAGCAGGTCAGTTAGTGAGATTGAATCTATCAGCGCCTCCGCAGGTATTGGCTTGTGTAGCCTCCAGGTCTTCTCTTTATGATCAGATTTAGAGCACGCCAGTATGATGATCCATACTTGCTCGTTCTTTAGGATATGGTCCGTCAAGGTGATGCCAGGGGTGTGCTTATTGGTGGTGATCGGGTCATGAGGATGCAGGCCCGGATTTGCGTGCCCAATGTAGATTGACTTCGAGATTTGATTCTGGTTGAGGCCCATAGTTCGCGGTATTCCATCCATCCGGGTGCCGCGAAGATGTATCAGAATATGAGATAGCATTATTGGTGGAGGCGGATGAAGAGGGATATTGTTGAGTTTGTGGCTCGGTGTCTCAACTGTCAGCATGTCAAGCATGAGCACTAGAGACCAGATGGATTGCTTCAGAGATTATATATTCCGGAGTGGAAGTGGGAGCGAATCACCATGGACTTCATAGTTGAGCTCTCACGGACTTCAAAGAGGTTTGATTGTATATGGGTTATTGCGGATCGGCTGACCAAGTCTGTGCACTTCATTCCTGTTGGTACTACTTATTCTTCGGAGTGGTTAGCTGAGATTTATGTTAGGGAGATTGTCCGATTGCATAGGGTTCTAGTTTCTATCATTTCTGATAGAGGTACTCAGTTCACATATCAGTTCTGGAGAGCCATACAGAGGGAGTTGGGTATTCAGGTCGAGTTGAGCCGTTTCATTCTCAGACCGACGGGTAGTCGGAGTGTATTATTCAGATTTTTGAGGATATGTTTTGTGCCTGTGTCATTGATTTTGGGGGTTCATGGGACCAGTTTCTGCCACTCGCGGAGTTTGCATATAATAAAAATTATCAGTCGAGTATCCAGATGGCTCCATATGAGGTTTTATATGGTAGGAGGTGCAGATCTCTGATTGGTTGGTTTGAGTCGGGCGAGGCTAGGCTATTGGGCACAGACCTGGTTCAGGATGCGTTGGGTAAGGCAAAGTTGATTCAGGAGCGGCTTCGCACAGTGCAGTCTAGGCAGAAGAGCTATGCGGATCGAAAGGTTCGGGATGTGTCTTTCATGGTTGAGGAGAAGGTGTTGCTGAAGGTGTCACCCATGAAGTTTCGTTAAGAGGGGAAAGTTGAGTCCCATGTTCATTGGGCCATTTGACGTGCTTCAGAGGATTGGGGAGGTGGCTTATAGAGATGCCTTGCCTCCCAGCTTGTCGAGTATTCATCTGGTGTTCCATGTTTCGATGCTCCGAAAGTATGTTGGTGACCCGTCTCATGTCTTGGACTTCAGCTCGAGGGTGATATGTCATATGAGGTAGAGCTAGTGGTTGTTTTGGGTCATCAGGTCAGAAAGCTGAGGTCTAAGGGTATAACTTCAGTGAAGGTTCAGTGGAGGGGTCAGCCGGTGGAGGATTCCACCTGGGAGATCGAGCGAGAGATGCGGAGCCGATATCCTCACTTATTCGAGACTCCAGGTATGTTTCTAGAGCCGTTCGAGGATGAATGTTTGTCTAAGAGGGGGGGATGTAACGACCCGGCCGGTCCTTCTGTGAGATTAGCCTCTTTCCCCCCGTTTTTGCTATATTATACATTTCTTAGCCTATTTATGTTGTGTTGGTTCGATTGGTTCGGGTTCGGAGTGGTCGTGGTGAGAATTAAGACACTTAGTCTCTTAAATTAGCTTAATAGTTGAAAAGGTCAACTAGGAGTTGACTTATTGGTAAACGACATGGGAATTTGGATTTTATGGCTCGGAGAGCTTCGTTAGGTGATTTGGGACTTAGGAGTGTGTTCGAAATGGAGTTTTGATGTCCGGTGTAGAATTAGGCTTAAATTGGCGAAAGTTAGTTTTTGGCGATTTCTGGTCGACCGTGGAAAATAGGCTATCGGAGTCGGAATGGAATTTTGGAAGTTGGAGCAGGTTTGTAATGTCATTTTGGATATGTGTGCAAATTTTCAGGTCAATCGGGTGTGTTTTGGTTGGTTTCGGCATCATTGGCGAAATTTAGAAGTTTTTAATTTCATAGGCTTGAATTTGATGTAGTTTTGGTGTTTTCGTGTTGTTTTTTGTGTTTCGAAGGCTCGACTAAATTTGAATGATGTTATGAGGTGTGTTGGTAGGATTGGTTGAGGTCCCGGGGGCCTCGAGTGTATTTCGGATGCTCAAACAGACACTTTTTGGCCTTAAGAAGTCTGCTATTTTCTGGTGTTTTAGCAGCAGTGATTTCTTCACTGCAATCGCGTGGATTCATCCGCGATCGCGTAGAGTAAAAGACTGGGCCAGGTATTTTGTTCTATGCGATCGCATGGTATGGATTTCGATCGCATAGGTTGGTCAGATGAAGCAGTGCGATCGTGTGGGCTTATGGTGCGATTGCATAGAGGTTCTCAGGCACGTGTGTGGGATGGAAATTTGTTCTATGCAATCGCGTGTGTTGGTATGCAATTGCGTAGGGTGGTCTGGGATGTGTATCGCGATCGCGTGGGTTGAGTCGCGATCGCACTGAAGGGATTATAAGTGCTGAACAGAATGTTTTAAAGGCCTTATTTGCGAGATTTGCTCATTTTTCCTCCATTATTGAACGAGTTAAGAGATATTTGAGATGGTTTGAAGAATAAATCAAAGTCTTTCTCTTGGAGGTAAGGTTTCCAACTTCATAACTTATTTCTATATCGTTTCCTAAGTAATTAAACCGGAAAATTGTTGAAATTAAACCCAAAATTTGGGGAACTTAAGTGCATGGAATTGGGATATTCTTTTGAGGAATTGAGTGGGCAATTGTGGTCCGATTTAAATGTTCTTGGTATGTATAGAATCGTGGGAGGACGAGGATTCTAGTGATGCAAATTTTATCAAATTCCGAGACATGAAAATTTTGGGCTATACGCCATGTTTGGGGCCTCGTGTCGACTTTTTTGGGCCCCTTGGGGGCTTTTACTGCTATTTCCTCACTGTTAATTTGTGATTAACACTCATTCATATTGCGCTTACTATTTTCGAAACTCAGCCTTGTTTACACTATTTTAAGATATAAAATGATATTTTGGGTCGAGTACCCCGTTTTACTTATATGCCCGAGGGGCTTTTGAGAGGTGCTGACTGAGTGAGGCCGAGGGCCTGATTGAGAGGATATGATACGCCACGAGGTGGCTTGATATTAGCACTTGGGCTGAAGGAGTCCCTCCGGAGTCTGTACATAACCCCAGTGAGCGCAGGTTCCTACTGAGTATGAGTGTTGAGTGCCGAGTGATGACTGATTGGGAGGCATGAGTGACAATGAGGTTGCCCGAGGGGCTGATACTGAGTGGCTGTGAGGTGCTGAGTGATGTTCTTCCCGAGGGTCTATTTATGATTCATGTTTTTACTCGAGGGGATACTTATGATTTATCTCATTTTATACTAAATCCTTCGGTTATTTTTATTTCGAAAAATTGTTGGAAAACGCATTCTTCAAAGGGTTTTACTGAAGTTGCCTTTTAAGGCATGTTGATTTCATATATCTATGTATATACTGTTGAAAGGCCGTGCATATTGTGAACTGCTGATATTGATTTTATGTGTTTCTTGCCGCTTAGACTTGATTTATATTCATTACTACTGAGTTGGAATACCCACATTACTCCCTGCACCCCTGTGTGCAGATACATGTGCTGATACTAAGTGTTAGCCATCTATTCCGTGCGGAGCCGGAGTTCGGGACATAGAGGTAGTTGTTCAGCGTCCGCAGCATCTCTATTTTCCCTTCTTATGTTGTATCTAGTTATTCGTTCGGAGGTTTTGTATTATAATGGTATACCTTTTGGCATATTTCTTAGATTCTTATGACATGTTGACTCCGGGTTTTGGGGATGGTTAGACTGTTTAACTGTTTATTTTTCTAATGGGTTCAGTAATTCTATACACTTTTATGAAATGTTGAAAAAGCGTTGGGATTTTCGAAAGAAACTGTAATTATGTGATTATTGGCTAGCCTAGTTCCACGATAGGCGCCATCACGACCGGTTTAGGATTTGGGGTCATGACAAAATCATGCCTATAGGATTTAAATTAATAGATATCATGCCTATAGGGTGAAATCAGTTTTCAAACCTAGAAATCATGTCTATAGGAGTTTAAACCAATTCTGCAATTAGAAAGCATGCCTATAGGATCTAAAAGGCATAAGAACCTGTCTTTATGAGTTAAATCGGTACCGCGCTTAGAAACCATGTTATAGGTCTATAATTAATAAACTTGTAGAAACCATGCCTATACAGTTTCGTTAATCAGTTCTGAGTTCGACCAATTCTGGCTATCACTTAGGAAAATTTGTAAGGATTGCTAATGATTCTGGGCCTAAAAATTGTTATATCTTACTGCCTGGAAGTGCCCAGACTCATGCTTAATAAAATCAGTAGGCAAGCTATAGGTCTCGATGCTCACCTTAATAAAACTGCTTCTTTACATTCTATTTCTGCTCATATAGATATCCTGCCTATAGGATTCTAAAATTAATAAAGTTTGCTGATTGAATTGCATGCATTTGTTGCCTATATGTGCAGGTCAATGTGAGCCCTTATTTGTTTCCTTACATGTAAGTCCTATTTGTATTTTGTTTGTCGCTTAGATTTCTCATTTTTTTAAGTAACATAGGTCAGTCTAGAACCACCTTAAATAGAGTTCCTAATACCTCCAGGGCCATAGGTAAGGGACGGGTAATGCACGCATAAGGAACGAGTTAGAAGATATTAGAACGCTTAGGTAACAACTGAAAGATATTAATTGGGTAGTAAAGTAGATGATAGCCCGTGCGCAAATGCTATGAGTAACACCCCAACTTGGGAAAGTTACTAAGTATTGCATGGAATGATCCTATAAGCTAAAAAACCTAGGACCCCTTTTATCCTGTTTAAAGTAACTTGTATTGTCCAAATTATTTTCCTCCCCTTTTAGACTAATTCGCTTAATTTAAGTTCGGTCGGGACCCACCGTTGTGGACCTCGAGGGATGCCTAACACCTTCCCCCTTAGGTAATTTGATCCCTTACCCGATCTCTGGTGATGCAAACTGGTTTATGAGTTAATTGCTCTAGGTTCCCTAACGCACCTTAATCCGTTAGGTGGCGACTCTTCCAATCCCTTACCCAATTCCAAAAAGAAAGAGTTGTCCCAAAAATGTCGAAACCCGATTTCGCGAGAAAAAGGGGGGCGTGACATACGATGGCATTGAAAATAAGGTTTCAATTTCCTAGATGCACTTACTAATGCAAGAGCTAGTTTTTCTAAGTGCGGATACCCGGTTTCAGCATCTCCTAGGGTCCGACTTATGTAATAGACAGGGAATTGCATACCTCGTCCTTCTCAAACCAACACGCCACTTACCGCTACTTCGGACACGGCCAAATACAAGTATAGCATTTCATCCTCCTTCAGAGTATGGAGCAAAGGTGCGCTCGAGAGATACCGTTTTAATTCTTCCAAGGCCTGTTGGCATTCCGGAGTTCATTCGAAAATGTTTTTCTTCTTGAGAAGGGAGAAAAAGTGATGACTCCGATCCGATGACCTCGAGATGAATCGGCCTAAGGCCGTTATCCGCCCGGTCAGCCGTTGTACTGCTTCCACATTGTTTACCACGGTGATATCCTCAATGGCTTTGGTTTTGTCGGGGTTGATCTCGATCCCCCTGTTTGACACCATAAAGCCCAAAAATTTTCCCAAGCCGACTCTAAAAGCACATTTCTCGGGGTTAAGCTTCATGTTGCATATTCTTAGGATATCGAATGTTGCCTGCAATGATTCAAATAGTCCTCTGCGCGTAGGGACTTAACTAACACGTCATCAATGTAAACTTCCATAGACTTGCCTATTTTATGTTCAAACATCTTATTAACTAGGCGTTGATATGTTTCTCCCGCATTTTTTAGCCCGAAGGGCATTACATTATAGCAATATGTACCATACTTCGTGATAAACGAAGTCTTTTCCTGGTCCTCCGGGTTCATTTAAATTTGATTTTAATCGGAGTAGGCGTCGAGAAAGGTAAGGATCTCATGCCCAGTTGTGGAATCGATCAATCGGTCGATGTTGGGAAGTGGGAAGGAATATTTTTGGCATGCTTTGTTCAAATCTTTGTAATCTACACACATTCTAAGTTTATTGCCTTTTTGGGGACTACTACTATGTTAGCTAGACATTCGGGGCATATTACTTCCTTAATGGATCCTATTTTGAGAAGCTTAGTTACCTCATCTTTGATGAATGCATGCTTTACCTCGGATTGAGGTCTCCTTTTTTGTTTCACCGATTTAAAATTGGGGTCGACACTTAGTCGATAGGTGGTTACCTCTGGCGGGATCCCTGTCATATCTAAATGGGACCAAGTGAAGCAATCAATGTTATCAATAAGGAATCGAATGAGTTTTTCCCTGAGTTCGGGTCTTAATGTCATTCCCAGGTATACCTTTTGTTTCGGTAGGTGTTTGACCAATACCACCTGTTCGAGCTCCTCGATAGTGGACTTCGTTGCATCTGACTCCTCGGGGGTGGCAAAGGTTCGAGGGGTGAGGAAATCTTCCTCTTCGTCCTCGACCACCTGCTCACCAATCACCTGTCCCTCGGGCTCAACCGAGGGTATAGACTGTGGTTTCTATTTGGATACCTGCTTGTCTTTTGAATTCTCCGAGGTGGAAGGCGTCGATATTGGTGCCAAGTCGTGCACCGCGAACATATCCTTAGTTGCATGCTTCTCTCCATACACCGTTTTTACTCCATCCTTTGTTGGGAACTTCATCATTTGATAAAGGGTTGATGGAACTGCCCTCATTCTATGTATCCATGGCCTTCCAAGTAAGGCATTGTACCTCATGTCACCCTCGATGACATGAAACTTGGTGTCTTGTATTGTTCCGGCCACGTTAACTGGGAAGATGATTTCCCCCTTCATTGTTTCACTCGCCATATTGAATCCATTCAGGACTTGAGGGTCGGGTATGATTTGGTCGAGCAGCCCGATCTGCTCCACGACCCTCGACCTGATTATATTGGCCGAACTACCTGGATTCACGAGCACACGTTTAACTTGAAATTTATTTAAAAGGATAGAAATTATAATTGCATCGTCTTGAGGCTGATATAAGGCCTCGATGTCTTCCTCGGTGAATGTGAGAGTATCCTCGGGCCTGTAGTCCCGAGTCCGTTTCTCCCTTGTGATAGATACTTTCGTTCGTTTGAATATGGGTACCTGTGGGACGTCGACTCCTCCAATGATCATGTGAATGACATGTTGGTGCTCTTCTGGTTCATCCTTCCTATTTGCTTCTCTCTCTCTCGAAAGTGGTTATATTCCTGGTCGCTGAGAATCTCTCGATGATGCCCCTCACTGAATAATCGGGCAACCTCCTTTCGAAGCTGTCTACAGTCCTCTGTCCTCTGTCCTATGACCATGAGTACCATGATACTTGCACATTATGTTGGGGTTCCTTTGAGAAGGATCGGTCTGTATGGGCTTGAGCCATCGAGTATCTCTAATCTTGTTGATGGCTGATACGATGTCTGAGGCATCGATGTTGATGTTGCACTCTGACAATCGGGATGCTTCCAGCGGTCCCGAGTTCCTATCGAACCCGGTTTTTCTCATGAGTCCCCGAGAACTTTGGCCTCGATCCGCCCTTTCATCATTTCGAAGTATATTAAGCCTCGAAGTGTTTCTTCGATCTTCGATGTAGGGTTGGTAACTCTCCTTATTTGGCCTTGGCTCCCTTTCTGCATTTCTTGACTCCTTTGCTAGTAGCCTGCTAGGATACACTGAACTTGAGGGTGCTCCCAATTGGTCGACCTCGACCCTAATTTTTGACTGGTACCTGTTGTGCACATCCGCCCAAGTTACGGCTGAATACTCAATCATGTTTTGTTTCACCTGCATCAAAGCTATAGAGCTTCATTCATTTAGTCCTTGGGTGAAGGCTTGCACTACCCAGTCATCGGAGACTGGTGGTAGTTCCATTCGCTCCATCTAGAAATGGGATACGAACTCCCTTAACATCTCGTTCTCTCTTTGTTTGATTTGAACACATTGGACTTCCTTGTAGCGACTTTTATGGCACCAGCATGTGCCTTTATAAATGAGTCTACCAACATGGTGTCACGACCGAAATTCCCAACCTTAGGGATCGTGATGGTCCCTAACACCACACTTGCTAGGCAAGCCAATGTTACAGTTTGATTATCTATTTTCCTTTGATTATCCATTTAAACGTAATAAAATAAATTTAAAGTAAACTTAATCTAATGGTTTCCAAATAATCCAAATATTAATAATAAGCAAATAAATAGACTGATCCACGAACTAATTATATAAATAACTCTAAGACTACCCTAGGGTCTGGTGTCACAATTCACGAACTACTAAAGAATAATACAATCAAGGGGTTGAAAGAAATAATATAACTATTTTAGGAAAATTATAAAACAGTCTCTACGAACTAAGAGAAGACTCTCAGGATCTGCGAACGCCGCAGATATACCTCGTGTCTCCGGATAATGAGTAGCGGCTACTAAAAATCTCTATTGATGGCTGATACCTGGATCTGCACAAAGAGTGTAGAGTGTAGTATCAGTACAACTGACCCCATGTACTGAGTAAGTGTTGAGCCTAACCTCGACGAAGTAGTGACGAGCCTAAGGCGCGACAATTATAACTTAACCTGCGACAATATACGTATATAATAAAGTAATAAAATAATTCTACGCAAACAAGAAAATATAACTACAACAATGAATAAATAAAATAACACAGTCACCTATTCCAGGCCTCAGCTGTGACCAAGATCCCAAATAAATTTCCAAACTTTACTTTAAAACAATCGTATGTGCATAATATGAGAAACAGTAGAGTAAAACAATAAAGCGTCCCTATCTTTGTAATTAAAATCAGTGAAACATAAATATCCTCCCTCATCACTGTCTTGTTGCGGTATGCAACTCGATCCCACTTGTCCACCCTTATCACTATCATTTATTTCTGTTGTCCACCCTTATCACTATCATTTATTTCCCCTATCCGCCCTTAGCACTATCATTTATTTCCCTTGGCTGCCCTTATCACTATCATATTGTCCACCCTTATCACTATCAATTGATTTATTTATTAAAAACTTTCACAATTCAGGCCAAGCCTTTCACAACACGTTTATCTCAACAATTGTTAACAGAACACAATATAGCTCACAAGTTGTATCCAATATTATTTCATAATGAAACCAACCGGAATATATGTAAATAATACAACACTGTCATCCAGCTCAACCTTTATGTACCATAACAAAATCAAGGGAACAACCAACACTTTTAACACGCGTGCAACAATAATTGGCAATAATCTAATAAAAACAAATAGTCAAGTAGCATATGCGGAATAATTCAATTACGTACTTGAACATATTTCTAAAAGCCGCCTATAAATGAATATTTTCATCTATTCACTTATGACCTAAATTTAATGATCTCCATATAGTTTCTCTGATCCTACTGTTTTACATTTTTAAAGTATGGGGTCCTACTCTACAATATTATCAATACTTTTTTTGTTTTGTTTATTGGTCTAATGTTCAAGACTTCACTAAATCTTCAAAAGAAAAACATAAAAACGATAATCCAAATGCATTCTTGATCAATATAACATCAAGACAAAAGTACATGTGACTCTTATTCAGGTCTTAGATTTATTACAGCAAAGATCGTCACTTGACCATATAAACCTTAACAATCATAAAACAGCCAAGCCGGGAAGCAAAATAAATGGAAAACGGAAAAGGGATCATGGTAAACAACAATTCGGTAGTGCATAGGTACTCGTCACCTTACCTATACACTACAAACAAGCAATTTCACATAACAATCAGGTGGGGATTCATGTTCCCTCAAGTCAAGGTTAAACCAAGCACTTACCTCAACTTCGAAGGCCACTCATTGTTCAATTATATCTTTTCCTCTTGAATTCACCTCCAATACACTCGAATCTAACCATAATTAACTTAATATCATTAATTAATGCTAAAGAAACCAACTTTACTGGAAATTATAATTTTTTCTAAGTTTTCTCAAAAAAAGTTAAACCCCGACCCCGGGCGCACTTGGTCCAAACTCGGGGTTCGGACCAAATCATGATTACCCATTCACCCCCGAGTTCAAATATGCAATTAGTTTCGAAATCCGACCTCAATTCGAGGTAAAGATTCGATTTTTACAAAATTCCTTAATTTTACCCAAACCCTCAATTTTTACCATGAAAATTCTTGATTTGTGATTTAAAAGTGATGAAAAATATTGGGTAATTGAAATATAACCAAATAAATGAGTATAGAACAGTTACCCCAATCTCTATGGTGAAAATCGCCCAAATCCAAGCTCCCAACTCAAAATATGACCTAATGAACAAACCCTAGTTTATATATTTTTCTGCTAGTTATTCTGCCTCGTTTCTTGTACCAAACAATCTGGAAACTCGATTTTTATTCCTCCAATGGATTCCTTGTGAAATTATGGTCAATTTAGGCTTTTAAATCACTCAATTTGACCTTATAATGAAGGATATATGTAGGTTTTAATATTTGGAAATAGTGCAGATTTTTAAATACGCCGTTAGCGGCAATTTCGTAATTAATCTGAAAAATCTGGCAACCCTATTTTTAGTAAAAATGACCATAAATTCCTCATACGATGTCCAAATTCAACGATTATTTTTGCTACGGGTCCGTAATTACGATACGGATCTAATACTTCATTCAAAACAGAAATCGGATCTCATCTGTTCAATATGATATCATTCATGCTTGAAGAAACGACATAGAAGCATAAGAAAGAACGAGTGCAACACAACCCAAACCTATTTGAAACTCACCCGAGCCCCGGGGATCTAAACCAAACATGCATGAAAGTATAAAAACATCATACGGACTTGCCCGTGCGATCAAATCATGAAAATAACATATAATACTATGAATTAAACGTCAAAACTCATCATTTTTCTCAAGAACACTTCAATTTCACTATTTCTCAACCTGACGTCCAAATCACGTCAAATAACCTCCGTTTTTCACCAAATTTCACAGTTAATATTTAAATACTATAAAAAATATGTATCAGGCTCTGGAACCAAAATACGGGCCAGATACCAATGGTTTCAAACATTAATTCTTTTCTTTATTTCATNCAGTTTATTACCCTCCAAATTCCAGATGATTTTCCCAGACAATGGAGAGATCACGGTTTCACCCATATCCATTTTGGTGCTATCCGAATTTCTCTCACTTATCATGGAAGAAAAGGTCAAGCTGTTGTTTCCCGACTTTCTCTTCTAGATACAAGATACTTGGAGTAACAACATGCAAATCTCGGGAAATATTTGGCCTCAACAAGATTATTTGGAAGATCCAATTGGAGAATATGATGAACACCACCAGCATCACTGGGAAAGATTTGGCCTCAACAAGCCCAAACAAAAATCCAAGAAAAAGGGGAAAGCTACTGAAAAGCAATTCCGAGCCAGATATGAAAATAAAGACCCTTCATTTGGTTCATTGAGCCGTCCAGGTAAATATGAATTTCTTTTCAGCTACAAACCCCAAGAATGGCCAAAATTACCAGAAAACTTCACTCCAAGTTGGGAAGATAGTGAAATCACCTCAGAATCCAAAAAACCACCTAAACCTAAAAATCCATCAACCCAAAAATCCACACACCCATAAATATTCATGATGAGCTCTTCAAGTTTCAGCCATACCCAAGATTTTCCTCCACTCCAACCTTTTGAAAAAGAAGGTATCAGCCATGCTCCAAAAATCCCCAAGAAAAACATAATATTACCTTCTGGAGAAAAACCCCCAACAAGTGACATCGAGGCGACAATGAACTGGCAATCAGAAAATTCCATCTGCCAAAACAAAGTGCTCAATAATATTGGCAACACCATAAAAAACGTGGCCCATACACAAAACAAGTTAATGAGCAAAGTAGAAATAATTGAGAAAAAGGTGGAGAAGACATCGTCTCAGCATGCAGGACTAATCAAAGCCTTGGAGCTAAGATTGGCAAATTTACAATATGAGATTTGTCCGCCAGGAACTTCACTTTTCCAGTTCTTTCAACAACAACAAAAAGAGACGATTTCACTCAAGGAACAGATCCAACTTTTGAGAAATGATCGTTTTGAGTCACAAAAACCCCCACTTTTCTCTGCAAAACCTACCTTCTACCCCATGTCAACACAAGCATATTCCCCACCAAAAATGGACAACACCTTTTCTACTTTTCCTACTACCTCACACCATCATATCTCTTTCACCCAACCCTTTGATTGTGACCGGATCTCTGGTTCTGAAATTTGATAGTTATCAATTCCTTGATCTTCATAGATATCCAAAGAGAAAAGAGTTTCTTCACTTATTCATCATCCACAGAGAATATAGATTCAAGGTCCTCCTCTTTTCCGAGATGTATGCCAGTGTAATCTGGCGGACAAATCTCATATTGTAAATTTGCCAATCTTAGCTCCAAGTCTTTGATTAGTCCTGCATGCTGAGACGATGTCTTCTCC
>ML361185.1:42466-67288 GCA_005239505.1 Nicotiana paniculata | reverse complement strand
AAAGGTAAGAGAACAAGAAGATATAAACCATATAAATCCAAATATAAGTATAAGAAACCAAGAGGAAGATATTATGTAAAAAATTACAAACATAAAAAACCATATAAAAGAAAGAAAAAACTAACAGAATGTACTTGATACAATTGTAGAAAACTAGGACACTTAGCTAAAGATTGCAAATTACCAAAAAATCCAACGAAGAAACAAATTACCGAAATAATAATAGACAATGATAAATATACACAAATGGAATATATAGATTATGAATTAGGAAGTGAAGACAGTATATATGAATTATCAGAAAATGAAAAATCAGAAAATGAAAAGAATATAAATAATAACATAATAGAAGAATCAGACGAAGAGAATTATGACTGAAAAAGATATACAAATCATACAACAAGAAGAACACCAAGATGAACAATCTTCAGAACAAAAAATAATATTTGACACCACTATATTTGAGCAAATAAAAGGAAAAGAATTAGATCTAAGCATAGACAAAATAGTAGAAGTACCAACAATAAAGAATTGGTTTAAAAGACAAAAAGAAGAATATTACGTAGTAAGTCAAAGGGAACATATAATAGACCATAAATACATTAAAGGTAAAGCCAGAATAACAATCTTAAATAAAAAACTATTAAATAAAGAAATACAAGATATAAAAGCAAAAAATCCAATAAAATACGTACATTTAGGAGGAACAGAGATACTAATAAAAGCATATTTTAGAGAAGAAATAGATACCCCTATAGAAATATACTTAGCAGATGATAGAATTGTACAACCTATAGAAAAAAGTATAATAAGTGCAGTAAAAGACTTAATATACAAAAAATTTAAATTCATAATAAGTGCAAACTATCAGTAGCAATAGATGATAGAAAACATAGATAAATCATTAGTTCTATACTGGAAAATGTCAGGAATAGAACTAGCACCAGGAAGTAAGATATTCACAGCAAGATTTAAAAATCTATATGTCTTAATAACAAAACATAAGATAACAGCTAAAAATAAAATGGATAAAATTAAAATAGAAAATCCGTTCGAAAGAATAGTATCAGTTATAGACAACAATGATTATGGTTATAAAGAAATAGACATAGAAGAAGACCTAGAAATAGTAAAAGAAAGATTAAGCACGTCAAAACGAACAAGTGATGAAATACCAGAAACATCATCAAGAATGAGTACATCAAGAAGAATATATTACACAACTCCAAAAAAATTAATAGAACAAAAAATAGAAGAAATAAAACCACATCATTATTATATAACAGGAATAATGGACCAAAGGAAATATTTAATATTAATAAATACAGGACAAGAAGAAAATTATGTTATAAGAGAACTAATACCAGAAAAAGAAATAGTAACGAATGAACAACAATGTTCAGAATTACCAAAAGCACTAAGAAAAATTGAAGAAACGACTGAAAAAGAATTAATTATTGGAGGAATACCAATATTAATAAATTTCAAAATATATCAAGGAGATAAAAACATTACACTAGGAATAAAGTGGTTAGAAAAAGTCAAACCATATAACTTAGAAGATAAGCAATTAACAATAAGTTATGAAAACAAAAAGATAATAATCAAATGAACCTTAATATAATAAAATGACAAAAATATATATACTTGCCAAAATAATAGTAGAAGGATATTACAATAGATATTATACACCTATGATGGATACAGGAGCAGAAGCTAACATGTGTAAACATAATTGTCTACTAGAAAACAAATGGGAAAAGTTAAGAACACCCCTAGTAGTAACATGATTTAACAATGAGGGAGGGAAGTATGATAACACACAAAGCAAGGAATCTAAAAATACAAATATGGGATAAAATATTGATCATAGGAGAAATCTATAGTTATGAATTCACAAATAAAGACATATTACTAGGAATGCCATTTTTAGACAAGTTATTCCCACATACTATAACAAAAACACATTGGTGGTTTACTACCCGATGTAAACAAAGAATAGGAGCAAAAAGAGTAAATAATAAATTAAGAAAAACAACACCATGGATTAAAGGAAGTGAGAAAATCACCCAAAAATTAGAAAATATAACACTAAGCAACCATAAAATAGAAATAATCATATTTTCAATAGATAAGATAAAACTACTCCAAGATAAATTAGAACTACTATATAATGATAATCCCCTACAAGGATGGGAAAAACATAAAACAAAAATAAAAATCGAACTAATAGATGAAAATAGTATAATAACACAAAAACTTAAAATACAATTTTAATGACCTAACAGAATTTAAAATACATATACAATATTAGACAATAAATACATACAAGAAAGCAATAGCAAACATACTAGCTCAGCATTTATAGTAAATAAACATAGTGAATAAAAAAGAGGAAAAAGTAGAATGGTTATAGACTATAGATTTAAATGCAAAAACCAAAACATACAATTACCCAATACCGAATAAGATATTAAAAATAAGACAAATACATGGACATAATTATTTTAGCAAATTTGACTGTAAATCAGAATTTTACCATCTGAAACTAGAAGATGAATCTAAAAAATTAACAGCCTTTACAGTACCACAAGTATTCTATGAATGGAATGTCCATTTGGATATAAAAACGCACCAGGTAGATACCAACACTTTATGGACAACTACTTCAACCAATTAGAAAATTACATAATATATATAGATGATACACTACTATATTCTAGAACAGAGAATGAACATATAAAACTACTAGAAAAATTCATACACATTGTAGAAATATCAGGAATTAGTTTAAGCAAAAAGAAAGCAGAAGTAATGAAAAATCAAATAGAATTCTTAGGTATACAAATAGATAAAAATGGAATAAAAATGCAAACTCATATAGTACAAAAAATAATTAACTTAAACGAAACACTTGATACAAAAAAGAAGTTGCAATCATTTTTAGGATTAGTTAACCAAGTAAGGGAATATATCCCTAAATTAGCAGAAAATTTAAAACCATTACAAAAGAAATTAAAGAAAGACGTAGAATACCATTTTGACGAAAAAGATAAAATACATATAAAAAAGTTTAAAATTATGTGTCAAAAACTACCAAAACTATATTTTCCGGATGAAAAAAGAGAATTCACATACATAGTAGAAACTGATTCTAGTGATCACAGCTATGGAGGAATTCTCAAATATAAATATGATAATGAAAAAATAGAACACCATTGTAGATATTACTCAGGATCATATACAGAACCACAAATAAAATGGGAAATAAATAGAAAAGAACTATTTGCGTTATATAAATGTTTATTAGCATTTGAACCCTATATAGTTTATAATAAATTCATTGTAAGAACAGATAATACACAAGTTAAGTGGTGGCTTACAAGAAAAATACAGGATTCAGTTACTACAAAAGAAATACGGAGACTTGTATTGAACATACAAAACTTTACATTTACAATTGAAGTAATTTCAACTAACAAGAATGTGATTGCAGATCACCTATCAAGACAAAGGTACTCAAACAGAAGATAATACTCCAGATATACTCTCAATCCTTACTACACGTTCCTTACAAGTGGACAGTATAGGAACGAGACTGCAAAAGATAAAATAGAATGAGCTATGTCAGCAGTGTGACATTAAAAATGCGGAGCTAAGTCAGCAGCATGACTTAAAACATGCGGAGCTAAAAGGTGACGTTGAGAAACACCTAAAAACTTAATCTAACGAAAAATCTAGTATTTCAGGTACAACGGCAGCATCTAACAACACATCAGCAGCAGGAACTAGCAAGCCAAGGTATAATAATTCAAATATGAATGTAGTATTCGACAAATCATTTATACCAAAAATAAGAAAAGACCCATTATATATACCACCCCAAATAAACACCTACAAAGATAGTCTGAACCAAGAAAAACAAACATACAATCATATAACTAGATCATATATCGAAAATATCCACAAACTACAGACTTTTCTAAACCTAAATCCAAGATCCAAAACTACAAAAAACCCAGCAGAAGACTATATAACACAACCACTACAAGGTTACAACCGCCTTATAGCACAACCAGGAACTAGTGCAAACCTAGTAAACACTTGTTACAATTACGGACTACTTAGTACCGTATATACATCTACAGGAGAAGAAATAGCTACAATACCAGAAATATACAAACCCTTTACTACCTATAAAAGAATTACCAAAGGAAACCTATTTTTTATAAAATTCTATACAGCACCAGCAGAAATACTCCATGATGAGATAAAATCACCAATTCAAGTTATTAAAATAGGACTTACACGAGACATGATCATACCCGAAAAGATAGAGCAACAACCAGAGATACCTAAAGTAGGAATACCTGATTTCTACGCAAATAAAAGGATAATTGGACTATCTACAATATTTAGCGAGCTAGCAACTACCTAAATGAAAGTCCAGTATGGAACTACTACTCAAGAGGACAAAAAATAATATACGCACACTCAAAAGAACTACGAGAAAACGACATGGAAGAGATACGGAAATGGGTAATGACATTACTTAGACCCGAGCAATAACCAATTACAAGAGCTATACGAAAAGACTTTATTTCTCAACAGATAATGACCAGATACTGCAAATTAGTTGGACCAGTATACCCTGGTCACATATGCTCAAAATGCAACGGAGAAGATAACGTAATCCCAGATGTCCATTTAGATGAAGCCAGCTAAAGAAAGAAATCAGATCCAGCAAAGAAGATAAGAAAGAAAACCACATAAAGCAGATTCCAGACAAGAAAATGACATAAAGGAGATGGCCGACAGAAAAAGACTTATGATAAAGACATAAAGAAATACAATTATGTAAAGTTTTTTGTTTTCTTATAATAAGTCAAAAGTAGAATAGTAATTAGCTTTTTACTTTATTTCTGAGCCGTCCAAATGTAAAGAAAAGGACAGGCACTCTTTTACTTTTTAAGCTTTTAATTAGAACCGCCCATTTGTAAAGAAAAAGCGCAATTAGGACAATTTGGTATCAGCTACCTTCAGCTATAAATAAAAAGCTAAACCGAAGAACAGGAACAGGCTCTTCATTCGAAGTTCTAAAACCACACTTTCTCTACCATATCTCTAAAATACTCTCTTAAATAAATATATATCTTAAAAAACTATGGAGCATTCAAACGAGATACAAGATCATGTATACTTATTCATAGTCATGTATAACTAAACTTTTATATTCCTTATAATCTCTTGAATATCATAACTGTTTATCATGTTATAGTACCGTTATGAAGAACAGCTTGAGAAAGCTTGCCATGTCTAGTAATGCTGAGAGTAGTTAAGCCCAGACTATGCCATCCTAAGGTCGAAACCGGTAGGCAAGGAAGCCGTTTGAGGGAGTAGACAGAGTTGAGGCGCTGTTAGGGTAAATGATTAAAGCAAGAAAAGCATGGTAGTGGCCAAAAGAGATTGTTCAGAATAACTTATTAAAGGATGATAAACTTTATGATAAACAAAGAGGTTAGAAGGAATATGTTTAGTAAACACATGATAAGAATAAATATAAGTACATATCTAATGAACAACCACACATATCTAATAGATGACAATAATAATTACAAATACCCATATTATATACCTTTAAACAACTTAATAACGATATTAGAAGAAAAATTTACAATATTTTGGTTACTTTTGAAATAATAAAGATAACGGAACAAGGAGACAGAACTAATTATATCAGAGGATATAGACGAATTATATTTATATGAACTAGGTTTATATTAAGATTAATGATCAGCTACGAATATCTCAAGTACTGGTTACAAACTTTAGAAAATATAAATTTATTAGAAAAATTATTAAAAGATAATATAGAAGAATATAAAAAAACTCAAGATATCCAATACTTAGAATATATAGGAGAAAATATAAAGGAAATTTCAAGGTTAATTCTGCTAGCCGCAAGATATTATAAAAAGACATTTAGATCATAATAGGGACCTCCCCATACGCAAACAAATGGTATTCATGGTGCGATTTGTAGTTTCATTGTTGTTTGATTTGATTTGAGGCCTCTAGCGGGTCCGTGTTAGGTTATTGAACTTATTGGTATGTTCGGCCGTGGTCTCGAAGCGCTCGGGTGAGTTGCAGATAGGTTTGGATTGTGTTGCGCTCGTTTTTTATGTTTCATCGTCGTTTCTTCAAGCATAAATGGTACCACATTAAGTAAATGAGCTCCAACTTTTTATTTATTTAAGAATTAGATCCATATTGTAATTACGGAGCTATAGAAAAAAGAATCGTTGAATTTGGACATCGTATGAGGAAGTTATTCTCATTTTAGTGTCGGAGAAGAGAGCTGGTGCTTCGCAGATGCGAAATTGGGTCCGCATCCGCTGAGCCGCAGGTGCGAAAAATGGTCCGCAAATGCGGAAATGACAGCTGGAAATGCGCAGGTGCGGATATTATTGTCGCAAAAGCGAAAATTCCTGAGTATAAAAAATCAGACTGCGTCATTTTGGTATTTTGAGCATATCTTGAGTTCTAGAGCTCCGATTGAGGTGATTTTTCCGACGTTATTCTCATTTTTTATGGGGATCAGTATCTAAGTATAATTTTTGTATTTTAATATGATTACATAAGTTTATTTTCTGAATTAATCCATGTTTTGATTGGCGAATTGGGGATTTTTATCAAAAACTTTTCTAAAGAGAATAATTGGGTTTGAACATCGATTTGGTATTGGAATTTGATGAAATTAGTATGGTTGGACTCGTAATTGAATGGGTGTTAAGATTTTGTAAATTTTGTCGGTTTCGAGGTGCGGGCCCGGGGTCGACTTTTGGATCGACTTTTAGATTTTGATAAAGATTGAGTCTTTATGATCCGGAATAGTTTCTTATGAGTTTATTTGTGCTTTGAAGTTATTTTGGTTAGATTTGAGCCGTCCGGAGGTCATTTCACCCGAGAAGTTCATTTAGAGTATCGATTTGTCTTCTTTGAGGTAAGTATCTTGCCGAACCTTGTGTGGGGGAATTACCCCTTAGGATTTGAGTCTTCTATGTTGATTGTAGTCCGTATACGCGAGGTGACGAGTGAGTGCTCAGACTTATTTGTTGGAAGTTGGCCTTATTGCCTTCTTAGGTCCTTATATTCACCGTGTATGAAGTTGTTCTTGATACGTTTGAGTTCCTATTTGCTAGTTTCACCTCTACATGCTTTGATTAGAGATAATTGCTTTAGGATTCACCCTTACTGTCTACTTGACCCTGATTTGACTTAACTGAAGATTTTACCTCTTCTACCGTCATGCTGTATTTTCGTCACTTCTTATCTTTAATTGAAATTATTATTATCTCACCCTATAATTGTTTAGTCTTAACTGGAGTTATGATTATCTTTTGCTGCTTACCTTTACTTGAATTGTTGAACATCCCTCGTAATTGATCAACCTCAAAATGAGTTTAGATAACCTTTATCTTAGTTGAATTGCCTTTATTTGGAACTATTTGACTCGTGTTGGCTTCTTGTTGTTGACTTAAATATTGTGGAATTGTTGCTACATTTATATTTTCCCTTGTTAAGATGTTGTCCTTGCACTTAGCATTCTTTACTGTGGTTATTCCTTGTGAATGAGTTCTACCGTTCTTTGTGATTTAAAGTTCTTGAGTTGATTTACTCGCCGTACTTTGCATTTCTATCATTGTTGTTTTTGTACTTGTTGTGGTGATGTACGAGGTTTCTCCCGGGCTATAGTTTTTATCTCTGTTGCTTGCTGCATATTTGAATTGGGACTATGAAACGATATTTCAAGAGATCCCCCTGCACTGCATATTTACTTTGGGACTACAGAACGGTATTTCGGGAGATCCACCAGCACTGCATATTTATTTTGGGACTACTGACGTATTCCGGGAGATCCCCCCAGCACTGCATATTTATTTTTGGACTACAGACGTATTCTGGGAGATCCCCCTATACTACATAATTAATTCGGGACTACGGGATAGTATCCCGGTAGATTTCCATGTTGTTATATCTGTGTTCGGAGCTGCTAATCTTCTATGCTTAGGTGTCATAGGGTGACTTATACTCGAAGGATATTTATTTTAAAAGCTTATATTTGAAAAGTATTGATCTTGGAAGAACTATGTTTGAAGGATATTTATTTGAAAGCTTATATTTGAAAAGTATTGATCTTGGAAGAACTATGTTTGAAGGATATTTATTTGAAAGCTTATATTTGAAAAGTATTGATCTTGGAAGAACTATGTTTGAAGGATATTTATTTGAAAAGTTTATATTTGAAAGGTTTTTATCTTGAAAGAACTATGTTTGAAGGATATTTTGAAGGAAGTATATTCAAAAAGAATTTCTTATTGGAAAGGATTATATTCTAAAGACCTCAATTTAAAAACTTACGGGTGAAAGTTTACACTTGAAGGATTAGACTAATTTACTGAGGTTTGTTGGCTGAGACCTGATGTGAAAACTATTGCAGTTGCTGAGTTACTACTTGCCTTTATTGTATTGTGATTTTCGGATTTGGGTTGTGTTTCCGTTCATTCTTCTGTGTCTTATTATGATGTTCTGCTATTACTTGTTGTTGTCCTTCCTTATTGTGGTTGCTATGTCATTAGCCATATCGCGTAGTCCTTAGATAAATGTCATGTTCTGTCATCCCCATACTTATGCTTGTTCAGTTTATTAGACCAGTGGGTGTCTTGACTAGTCCTCATCACTACTTCACCGAGGTTAGTCTTGATACTTATTGGGCACCGCTGTGGTGTGATCATACTACACTTATGTACATTTGGTGCAGATCCAGGTATTGATTGTTAGTAGCTGTGCGGATCCTTGCTGAGGAGACTCAAGCTAAACCTGATGTTGCGCTTCCAGGCTTCGGAGTCACCTTCTTACCTTGTATTCAAACTATTTTTACTCATTTCCAAACAGTTGTATTTAGAAGTTGTAGCAACTCTGTAGAGCTTATGACTCGTACTACCAGTTTCGAGAAAATTGTAAATTCTGTAAAGATTTCTATATCGAGACTATTAGATTTCCTTTATTATTGTTATTATTCAGTAAATGTTAGGCTTACCTAGTCCCTAAGACTAGGTGCCATCACGATACCCAACAGAGGGAAAATTGGGTCGTAATAGTTTCTATATTCATATGCAACAACTAAACTTTCATACATGTAATTCCATCATGTTGGACAAGGTTTAGGAACCTTTCTTTCTCTTAGGACAAATTCATCGCATCTTTTAAAATATTCTCTAAGTCTACTTCTACGGTTTGAATAAAAAAGCCAGTTAAGAGACATTTTAACCTTTTCAATTTCAACATTTAAAATTCTCATACCATCACCCACAATTAAATAGTAAATATGACAAATACATCTAACATGAAAAATGTTACTAAATGTAAGACTTAGTGTAGTGGTAAGCAAGGCCACAACATTTATGTTACTAGTAGCATTATCCATTGAAACTGACATTACTTTATCACTAACGCAAAAATATCTACAAATATCCATAATCGTGCTAGAAATAAACTGCCCCGTGTACGTGAATTAATTATTCTATAAAAAATAATGCGCTTTTGCATTATCCAATCCTCATCAATCCAGCAACTGGTAACAGTAAGGTAATCACAGTCATTACCACTTCTACCAATATCAGTTGTAATAGCAACACGACAATTTATGTGAGTAAATAAAATAGCGCAAATATTGTTCATATTCATGTTTATATTTAAATATCGCTCTTTACGGTTGTGCGAGGCAAACCTTTATAAGTAGGATTAAAAAATTTTCTAATATAATGCACAAAGTGAGGTTTAGAAGGAAAACTATAGGGTAAGCACATAACAGTAATTATTTTTTTCCAATTTTTCCCGATCTTTTTTTTGGATCATAATATAAAATACTACCAGTAACAATGTTAATTCTCGGTTGAAATTGATTTGACCCGGTACTAAGGTCAGCCTAACTAGGTACACGTGTCCCCTCGGCCAAAGCTTTCATACGAAGATATCTAACTTTATCTTGAGGGTGTAGAATTATGTCTAGACAAACTTCCCCTCCACCCCCTCCCCTGACCTCCAACATATTTAAAAGCTAAGTCTTTGCCACAAGGTTTACACTTAGCCCTATTTTTTTCTCTTAGTTGAGCAAAAAATAGCCAAACAACAGATGTTTCTGTCCGTTTAGAAGATTGTATAGAAAAAGTAGGGGAAGTAAAAGGAGGGTTAGACGGGGCATCATTTGGATTATTATTAGTTGGATTAACTTCAGGAGTAGGACTAGTGGATGTATCATCATCCGATTGCGTTTCATCAAAATCTATTTCTTCATCATCATTTTCATCAATAGTTGGATTACCATAAAGAGCATTCATATATTCATGGTTTAATTGTTCATATACTATGGCAAAATTGACTCTCGATAAAATTATAATCAACTATTATCGCTATCAAGAATAGCAGGTGTAGGACGGGTAACAGGTTTGGGTTGGGGATCCGAGGGAAGTGGACGAGAAACAGATTGGCCACTAGATTCACCACTCTTGGATTTTCCCTTATTTTTACTAAATATTTTTTTAAGGAATAAGCCATCTTAATTAATCAAGCAATACAAAGTAAATAAAACAAACAAAACTATAATATTAAAACTTAAGAGTTGGGATGAGTTTACCTAATTGGCGAACAACTTGTTGAAAATTAATTATCGTTGAACACTTGGAGATATGAAGACTTAAATTCACCAACTTCACAATTTTTCACAAATTGTAACAATAAAGTAAGCAATTATAGAAGAAAATTAGAGAGATTGATGATTTTGTGAGAAAAATGAAAGAATGAGGGGGTATTTATAGTTGAAAATAGGAAAAAAGTGTAATTATAAAAAGTTTGGGTTAAAACAAAGTTGGGGAGGGGGGATTAAATGGCTATTTTGTAAATAGCCAATGGCTATTTTGGCAGAGGAAACAACTAGTTTTTAAATGCCCAAACAGGCATAATTGTTTTTTTAAAAATTATGGCTGTTGGGACTGTTTGGGACTGTTTGGGACCGTTTAGGCCCGCTAGGAACGGTACGGTAACGGTCATAAATTGTTCAGCACGTTTAGGCCCACTACCCACATGGGCCGCGATCCTAGGTCGGTTCCGGTCCTGGACCGGGCCACTTGCCAGACGGACTCCAAACCAACCGAATCTACCAATTTATTGACCAAATGATTCAAAATAAGCTTTGAAAACAATCCACTAATGAAATAGGTACAATTTTAGATCATTTTTGAAAAAGTCAACAAAAGTCAACCCCGAGCTCGCTTGGTCAAAATCGAGATTCAATTCGGTTACCCGTTCAATCCTGAGCCTGATTATGTGATTTGTTCCGAAATCCGACCTCAATTCGAGGTCTAAATCTCAATTTTTTTACAAAAATTCCTAATTCTACCCAAATCCCTAATTTCTACCTTGGAAATCCTAAATTTGATGTTGAAATCTCATGAAATGTAATGGGTAATTGAAAAGAAATGTATTAAAGTCACTTACCAATGAATTTATAAGGAAGAAAAATCTCTTGAAAAATTGTTTCTAGGGTGTTTAGGGTTGAGAGTTTGTGAGAGATGAGCTAAATCCCGTTTCCCCCCTCCTTTACCCAGTTACGGATGTCGCAATTGCGATGTCTTGTTCGCAATTACGAACACCGCATTTGCGAGAAAGGGGTCGCAAATGTGAAGCATGTCCCAGACACACAGAGGTCGCAAATGCGACATTATGGTTCGTAATTGTGAACATCCACCCTTCACAATTGCGTCCAATTGTTTCGCAAATGTGAAGGCTGCTCGAGAACTACTGAGCCGCAAATGCGACTCTTCGATCGCAATTGCTATCAGTGACAAGTTCGCAAATGCCAACATATTTCTCGCAAATGCGAGTCCACCCAAGCCATCCCATGCTCGCAAATGCAAATCATTGTTAGCAAAAATGAGGCTCGCAATTGCGAGATTCACAACAGTTCACCAGAAATGACATTGCACCAGCAGTCTTAGCCTTAGCCGAACTCATCCGGAACATGTCCGAAACTCATCCGATCCCCTCGGGATCCAAAGCAAACATGCACACATGTGTAATAACATCATACAAACTTTCTCGCGTAATCAAATCACCAAAATAACATCTAAATCTCTGAATCAACCCTTAAAAAGAATGAACTTTCAAAGTGAAACTCAAGAACACTAGAATCACATTTAAGCGTCCGAATCATGTCAAATCAATTTCGAATTGAACTAATTTTTCGGCAAAATGAGTCAAAACAAGTTAGGGACTTTCGAATTCAATTTCGGGCATACACCCAAGTCTCAAATTACGATACGGATCCACCGGGACCGCCAAAACATCGATCCGAGTCTGTTTATACAAAATGTTGACCGTAGTCAACTCAAGTCATTTTTAAGGAAAAAATTCACATTTTCTTAAAATTTTCACATAAAAATTTTCCGAAAAAAGATTCGGACTGTTCTCTAAAATCGAAGAAGGCTAAATGGAGCTATTCGATGTTTTAGAACACAAAAATAGAGGCTAAACATCAAGATGACCTATCAGGTCTGTAACGACCCGGCCGGTCGTTCCGAGAGTTATAGCCCCGTTTCCCCCATTTCTGCTTCTCTATGTGTTGTTCAGTTGTGTTGAGTTGTATCGAGTTGGTAGGTTTAGGTTCGGAGTGGTTTTGGAGTGAAATGAGACACTTAGTCTCTTAGTTAGAAAGCTAAGTTAGAAAAGTCAACCGGAAGTTGACTTATGAGTAAACAAATTCGGATTTGGATTTTTATGATTCGGTTAGCTTCGTTGGGTGATTATAGACTTAGGAGTGTGTCCGGAATGTATTTCGAGGTCCGTGGTAGGATTAGGCTTGAATTGGGAAGAAGGCCAAGTTGAGCCCTCGGTTTATTGGTCAATTTCAGGTACTTCGGAGGATTGGGGAGGTGGCCTATGAGCTTGCTTTGCCACCCAACTTTTCGAGTGTGCATCCAATATTTCATGTTTCAATGCTTCGAAAGTATGTGGGCGATCCGTCCCATATTTTGGACTTCAGCTCGGTTCGGTTGGAGGGTGATATGACTTATGATGTGGAGCCAGTGGCTATTTTGGATCGTCAGGTCCGGAAGTTTAAATCAAAAGACTTAAATTCAGTGAAGGTTCAATGGAAAGGCCATCCCGTAGAGGAGGCCACTTGGGAGACCGAGCGGGAGATGCAAAGCAGATATCCACACATATTTGAGACTTTAGGTATGTTTCTAGACTCGCTCGAGGATGAACGTTTGTTTAAGAGGTAGAGGATGTAATGACCCGGCCGGTCGTTCCGAGAGCTATAGTTCCCCATTTCTCCTTCTTTATGTGTTGATTCAGTTGTGTTGAGTTGTATCGAGTTGGTAAGTTTGGTTTCGAAGTGGTTTTGGAGTGAAATGAGACACTTAGTCTCTTAGTTAGAAGGCTAAATTAGAAAAGTCAACCAGAAGTTGACTTATGAGTAAACGAATTGGAATTTGGATTTTTATGATTCGGTTAGCTTCTTTGGGTGATTTTAGACTTAGGAGTGTGTCCAAAATGTAATTTGTAGATTAGTGGTAGAATTAGGCTTGAATTGCCGAAAGTAGGAAATTTTGCAATTTTGGTCGGCAGTGGAAAATTAGGTATCGGGATTGGAATAGAATTTCGAAAGTTGGAATAGGTTCATAGTGTCATTTTTGACGTGTGTGCAAAATTTGAGGTCATTCGAACGTGGTTTGATAGGTTTCGGCGTCGTTGGCGAATTTTGGAAAATTAGAAGTTCTTAGGCTTGAATCCGAGGTTGATTTGGTGTTTTGGCGTTGTTTTGAGTGTTCCGAAGGTTTGACTAAGTTCGGGTAGTGATATATGAATTGTTGGAATTATTGGTCGAGGTACCGAGGGGCTCGGGATGATTTCAGATAGGTATCAGGGAGTTTGGAAGTTGGAAAATGCAGCTGAAGTTGGTGGTGTAATTTTACTGGTGTGGCCGCACCTGTGGATGGGGAGCCGCAGGTGCGATGGGTACATATGCGGAAGTCGAGCACAAATGCGGAAAAGGCCAACTGGGCATGGAGCGTAGGTGTGGAGGAGGTGTCGCACCTGTGAGCCCGCAAGTGCGAAGCTTGGTCGATTAAGTGGAATGCGCAGGTGCGCACCTGGGGCCGCAGATGCAGAAGCGCAGGTGCGAAGAAGGGGTCGCAGGTGCGGAACCTATGGCAGAAACCTATATAAGTGACACTTCACGAATTTTTGCCTTTTTCCCACCATTATTGAATGGTTTCGAGCCTTGGGGCAGTTGTTTTCAAGGGAGAAGTGAGAGATATCACTGAGATAAGTCGCTTGGGTTTATTTACGCGTGTTTATGATGATTTCCCACTGTTTAGCCATGAAATTAGTAGGGGTTTAGGGTAAAAATTGAGGGAGTTAGGGCTTGTGTTTTGGAGAGTTTTAAGTGAGGATTTGAGGGACCAAACGGAGCCTGATTTCGATGAATTTTATATGGTTAGACCCGGGAGAGGACGAGGATTCTGATTCTTCCATTTTTGACTGGTTTAGAGACATGGATCCGAGGGCCGAGTTTTGGTCGATTTCGGATTTTTGGCCTATTTATGTAGTTTTTCTTGTGCAATTCAATTCTTTAGCCTATGTTGATAGTATTATTCTGATTATGGATAGATTCAGAGCTTTTGGAGACCGAGTCTAGAGACGAGGGCATCTCAGAGTAGGATTTTACGCTGTTAACGTAAGTAATATTTTTGACTTTAGCCTTGAGGGTATAAACCAGAGAATTTGAAATCATGTGACATTTTGGAGGTGATACCCACGCTGGTGACGGGCGTGTGGGTGTACACCGCGAGGGATTGAGACTTGGTCCGTCTCGTGAGACTGGGAGGCCTAATGACCATTATTTGTGTTACGTATTTTCATGTTATTGAACTTGACTACCTTCATGCTAGAGATTATGCTTAGGCTTTATTCTTGCTCACATTGTTTGCACTCAGTCATAGAAATTCTTATACATGTTTACCTCAGTCTCGGTTATTTTACTGATATGCTGTGATATTTGACTTGGGCTATGTTCTCTCATTTGTTGTGAATTGTGAGGCTTGGGAGGTACATGACTGAGTGAGGCCGAGGGTTTGTTGTGAGATATTTTATTACTGCACGTGAGTTGTCTGTGCGGATCCAGGTATTGGTACAATAGCATGTGAGTTGTCAGTGTAGCACGTGAGTTGAATGTGCGGATCCAGATATTGATATTATGGCACCTGAGTTATCCGTCCAGCACGTGAGTTGTCCGTGCAGATTAGCACTTGGGCTGTAGGAGTCCCTCCGGAGTCTGTACACCGCCAGTGAGCGCAGGTACCTATTGAGAGTATGTATTGAGTGCTGAGTGCTGAGTGCTGAGTGATGGAGTGACATTGCTCTACAGGTCCTCATTGATAGTTGGACAGACCCTCCCAGCAGACAGAGTCAAACATCAGCTTGGTTGGTAAGCTCCTTTTCCTCGGAATTTCCAGGTCTAGACCTTGGAGTCCATTTTTATATATAGAGATTTGATGGGTAGGTTGAGGCCCTGTCCCTACCATAGTACAGTTCAGTTATATCTAGAGGCTTGTAGACAAGTCCTGTATAATTTGTATCGCAGTAGATGTTCATGGCGGCTTCGTCGTCCTGCACAATTATAAATATCAACTTTTTAGTATGTTTACCCCTCATATGAGAGAGACGTTATTTTCAAATGATTCAGAATATGGCCTCATCGGCCTAAGTTGAGGGTTACCCCTCCAGACTTCACAGTTACAGAGAGGTCCCAATAGACATGTTGAGATTCCTCTTAGTAGGCTATCAGCGCAACGGAAGTGTGGTGGGCCCATAACCCACAGGTCCCTGGATCTTACTTTTGTTGCTGCTGCATTTACTTGTTGATTTCCTTGTAGCATTCGTTGATTTATAGAAATTACATGTTTACCCCTGTTTGTACTTAATTGTGGAAATAAGTAATTGGATTATTTTTCTTAGCTCGTCACTACTACTCAGTTCCTTAATTATTTATGTTACTACTATGTCGGTTGTGCTCATACTACACCATGCACTTCATGTGCAGATCCAGGTGAGTTAGAGCGCGGTGATTGTTGAGTTCAGGCCGGCTATCTTTGGAGACTGCAAGGTAGCTGCTAGCGTCCGCAGGACCTTGTTACTCCTATTATTATTTCTTCCTTCGAACTGTATTGATAGTTAGGCAGTTATATATATCTTAGTTCATAGTTTTAGACGCTCGTGACTTAGTGACACCCCGATGTTTGGGGCTTGTTTCCGTATTTTATTTATTATATTTAAGGTTGGTTTAGTTTATGAGAAATTCAAATTATTGGAAATGTTTTTATTAGACTCTTATAGTTAAATTGGTAGTAATATTTTGGGAAATAGGCTTGCCTTGTATTACGATATGCGCCATCACGACCTAGGTTGGAAATGGGGTCGTGACAAGTTGGTATCAGAGCCTAGGTTACATAGGTCTCACGAGTCATGAGCAGGTTTAGTAGAGTCTTACGGATTGGTACGGAGACATTTGTACTTATCTTCGAGAGGCTGCAGAACTTTTAGGAAAATTTCACATTCTTGGATTCTTGTCTGCGTTCTGTGTATTCTGGAAACTAAACACCTGCTTATTTCATTCTCTCACAGATGGTGAGGACTCGTGTTATCGGTCAAGAGGGACGGACATCAGGTTGGGTCGCGAGAGGCCAAGGCCGCGGTAGAGTCCGTAGTAGGGGCGGAGATATCGCCACTGCAGCAGCTGGGGCAGCACCTACAAATCCTCCAGTTGTCCCCACTTAGGATCAGGTCCCAGAGGTGGATGTTCCGGCGGGACTAGCTTAGGCACCACCTGTGCCTATTGTCATTCCAGGCCTTTAGGAGGCCCTGGCCCAGATTCTATCAGTATGTACGGGCCTTGCTCAGGCAACTTCAGCTACTACGACCACAGCTACTTCTCAGGTTGGGGAGGCACTCAGACTCCCGCCGCCCGCACACCTGAGCAGGTTGTTCAGGGACTTCAAGCGCCGGGGGCACCTCCAACCCAGCCGGTTACAGCTTCTCAAGACTATGTAGCTCCTGTGATGCCAGGGGATGAGCAACGCAGATTGGAGAGGTTTGAGAGACTCTAGCCTCCGTCATTTAGTGGTTCTGAGGGTGAGGATGCACATAGTTTCTTGGACAAGTGTCAGAAGATGCTTCAGACCATGGGTATTCTGGAGACTAATGAGGTCTTATTCACTACTTTCTAGTTCTCTAGGGTTGTACTTAGTTGGTGGGAGGCTTACAAGAGGCGTAGGCCGGTTGGCGCAGCGCCCCTTACTTGACAACAGTTCTCTGTTCTCTTTTTGGAGAAGTTTGTACTTGAGCCCCGCAGAGAGGAGCTGCGTAGGCAGTTTGAGCAACTTTGCCAGGGTGCGTTGTCTGTTACCCAGCATGAGATGCGTTTCTCCGAGTTGGCTCATTATGTGTTCTGGTTGGTTCCCACAGACTGAGAGAGGATCATAAGGTTTATAGTTGACCTCGGTTTTCAGCTTCGATTACTTATGACCTGAGAGAGAGTATCTGGTGCTACCTTTGATGAGTTCGTCCACATTTATCAATAGATTGAGATGGTTCGAGGTTAGGAGAGGGTCGAGAGGGAGGCTAAGAGGCCTTGTGGACCAGTTGGATTCAGTGGTACTCCTCAAGGAGGTCAGTTCCAGCAGGGCGAAGGCCGTCCATTCAGGCCTGCTCAGTCGGCTCGTCCATTTCACCGTGGTGCATCATCTGGCCATAGTTCTCACAGTCATCAGCAGGGTCAGTCATCATTTAGTGCACTGCCAGTGCAGGGTTCTCATCATGCCCCGCCCACTCAGGTATCGCCGGGTAGTTCTTTTGGACATCAGGAGCACCAGTATCGTCTAAGGAGGGGTTGTTTCGAGTGCGGGGATATTGGCCACACTATGAGATATTGCCCCAGGCTGTCGGGAGGGACTCCACATTGGAGTACTCAGCCGATGGCACCAGCACCAGTTCCTCCACCACCTGCTCAGCCAGCTAGGGATAGAGTTCAGCCAGATAGGGGCGGAGCCCAGGCAACTAGGGGTCACCTGAGAGGGGGAGGCAGTGCAGGGGGTGGTCAATCCTATTTCTATGCTCTCCCAACCAGACCAGATGCCATTACTTCAGATGCCGTGATCACATGTATCGTCTCTGTCTGTCACAGAGATGCCTCTATATTATTTGACCCTAGTACTACATATTCATATGTTTCATCATACTTTGCTTATTTTCTGGATCTGCCCCATGAGTTATTAGTTACACCTGTTCACGTATCTACTTCTGTGGGAGATACTATTATTGTGGACCACGTGTATCGATCATGTATGGTGTCTATTGGGGGTCTGGAGACCCGAGTGGATTTGTTGTTGCTGCATGGTTAATTTTGTGATATTGGGAATGGATTGGCTATCTCCATGTCATGCTCTTCTAGATTGTCACACTAAGACCGTGACCTTAGTGATGCCGGGAATTCCGAGGGTAGAGTGGAGTGGTTCTATAGGCTATGTGCCGAGTAGGGTGATTTCATATTTGAAGGCTCATCGTATGGTTGAGAAGGGTTGCCTATCTTATCTGTCTTTTGTGAGGGATGTTAGTGTAGAGACTCCCACTATTGATTCTCTTCCGGTGGTATGTGATTTTTCGGACGTGTTTCCTGCAGACCTGCCGGGCATGCCGCCTGACAGGGACATTGACTTTGGTATTGATGTGGTGTCGGGCACTCAGTCCATCTCTATTCTGCCATATCGTATGGAACCAACGGAGTTGAAAGAATTGAAAGAACAGCTTCAGGAACTCCTAGAAAAGGGGTTTATCGGCCTAGTGTGTCACCTCTGGGTGCACCAGTTCTATTTGTGAAGAAGAATGATGGGTCCATGAGAATGTGTATTGACTACAGGCAGTTGAACAAGGTCACCATTAAGAACAAGTATCTTTTTCCTCGTGTTGATGATTTATTTGACCAACTCCAGGGAGCGAGGGTGTTCTCTAAGATTGACTTGAGGTCCGGGTATCATCAGCTAAAAATTCGGGATTCGGATATTCCTAAGACAACTTTCAGGACCCGTTATGGCCATTATGAGTTCTTGGTGTTGTCTTTTGGGTTGACCAGTGCCCCAACATCTTTCATGTATTTGATGAACAGTGTATTCCATCCATATTTGGACTCCTTCGTTATTGTGTTCATTGATGACATCCTGGTATACTCTCGTAGCTAGGAGGAGCATTCCCAACATTTGAGGATTGCATTGCAGAGGTTGAGGGAGGAGAAGCTTCATGAAAAGTTCTCCAAGTGTGAGTTTTGGCTCAGTTCGATAGCATTCTTGGGGCACATGGTATCCAGTGGAGGTATTCAGGTGGATCCAAAGAAGATAGAGACGGTTCAGAGTTGGCCTAGACCGTCCTCAGCTACAAATATTAGGAGCTTCCTAGGTTTGGCGGGCTATTACCATCACTTTGTGGAGGGGTTTTCTTCTATTGCTTCGCCTTTGACCAAATTGACCCAAAATGGTGCTCCACTCAGGTGGTCGGATGAGTGTGAGGGGAGCTTCCACAAGCTTAGGACTGCCTTGACCACATCTCCAATGGTAGTTCTGCCATCAGCTTTAGGTTCTTATACTGTGTATTGTGATGCCTCGAGAGTAGGCATTGGTTGTGTTTTGATGCAGGAGGGTAGGGTTATTGCCTATGCCTCGCGTCAGTTGAAGACTCATGAGAAGAATTATCCAGTGGATGATCTTGAGTTAGCAGCCATTGCTCACGCCTTGAAAATTTGGCGTCATTATTTATATGGAGTTCATTGTGAGATTTATACTGATCACCGGAGCCTGCAGTATCTGTTCAAGCAGAAAGAGCTTAATTTGCGTCAGCGGAGATGGTTGGAGCTTCTTAAAGATTATGATATCACTATTCTATACCATCCGAGTAAGGCCAATGTGGTGGCTGATGCTCTGAGTCATCGGGCAGAGAGTTTGGGGAGTTTAGCTTATCTTACGGCAGGAGAGAGACCTTTAGCATTTGACGTTCAGGCCTTAGCAGGCCAGCTCATGATATTGGATCTTTCGGATCCTAGTCGGGTATTGTCTTGCATAGCCTCCAGGTCTTCTCTTTGTGACCGTATCCGGGAGCGTCAGTATGACGACCCGCACTTGCTTGTTCTTCAGGACAAGGTACGACGAGGTGATGCTAGGG
This sequence comes from Nicotiana paniculata, assembly GCA_005239505.1. Classification (NCBI taxonomy): domain Eukaryota; kingdom Viridiplantae; phylum Streptophyta; class Magnoliopsida; order Solanales; family Solanaceae; genus Nicotiana; species Nicotiana paniculata. Next base: position 46,963 of record ML361185.1, on the reverse strand, counting down.
ATGTGACTATTGGCGATGATGGTGTGATGAATATGCAAGGCCGGATATGTGTGCCTAATGTGGATGGGCTTTGGGAGTTTATTCTTGAGGAGGCCCACAACTCGCGGTATTCCATCCATCCGGGTGCCGCGAAGATGTACCGGGATTTGAGACAGCACTATTGGTGGAGGCGGATGAAAAGGGATATTGTCGAGTTTGTGGCTCGGTGTCTCAACTGTCAGAAGGTGATGTATGAGTATCAAAGACCGGGTGGCTTGCTTCAAATATTAGATATTCCATAGTGGAAATGGGAGCGGACCACCATAGACTTCGTAGTTGTGCTCCCACGGACTTCGAGGAAGTTTGATGCTATTTGGGTTATTGTGGATCTACTGACCAAGTCTGCACACTTCATTCCTATTTATACTACCTACACTTCAGAGAGATTAGCTGAGATTTATATCCAAGAGGTTGTTCGCTTGCATGGTGTTCCGGTTTCCATCATTTCAGATAAAGGTACTCAGTTTACATCTCAGTTTTGGAGGGCCGTGCAGCGAGGATTGGGTACTCAGGTTGAGTTGAGCACAACTTTTCACCCTAAGATGGACGGGCAGTCCGAGCACACGATTCAGATATAGGAGGACATGTTGCGCGCGTGTGTTATTGATTTTGGGGGCTCATGGGACCAGTTTCTGCCACTCGCAGAGTTTGCATATAATAACAACTATCAATCGAGTATTCAGATGGCTCCGTATGAGGCTTTATATGGTAGGAGGTGTAGATCTCTGATTGGTTGGTTTGATCCGGGTGAGGCTAGACTCTTGGGTACAGATTTGGTGCAGGATGCTTTAGATAAGGTGAAACTGATTCAGGAGTGGCTTCGCACGGCGCAATCTAGGAAACAGAGTTATCCGAACAGTAAGGCTCGTGATGTATCTTACATGGTTGGGGAGAAGGTATTGCTTAAGGTTTCACCTATGAAAGGTGTTATGAGATTTGGAAAGAAGGGAAAGTTGAGCCCTCGGTTTATTGATGCATTTGAGATACTTCGGAGGATTGGGGAGGTGGCTTATGAGCTTTCTTTGCCCCCCAGATTTTCGAGTGTGCATCCAGTATTTCATGTTTCCATGCTTCGGAAGTATGGTGGCGATCCGTCCCATGTTTTTGACTTTAGCACGGTTATGTTGGAGGGTGATATGAATTATGATGTGGAGCCAGTGGCTATTTTGGATCATCAGGTCCGGAAGTTGATGTCAAAAGACATAATTTCAGTGAAAATACAATAGAAAGGTCAGCCCGTGAAGGAGGCCACTTGGGAGACCGAGCGAGAGATGCGGAGCAGATATCCACACCTATTTGAGTCTCCAGGTATGTTTCTAGACTCGTTTGAGGATAAACGTTTGTTTAAGAGGGGGAGGATGTAACGACCCGGCCGGTCGTTCTGAGAGTTATAGCCCCGTTTCCCCCATTTCGCCTTCTTTATGTGTTGTTCAGTTGTGTTGAGTTGTATCAGCTTGGTCGGTTTGGGTTCAGAGTGGTTTTGGAATGAAATGGGAGACTTATTCTCTTAGTTAGAAAACTAAGTTAGAAAAGTCAACCGGAAGTTGACTTATGAGTAAACAAATTCGTATTTTTGGTTTTTTATGATTCGATTAGCTTCTTTGGGTGATTTTAGACTTAGGAGTGTGTCCGGAATGTAAATTCGAGTTCCGTGGTAGAATTAGGTTTGAATTGGCGAAAGTAGGAAATTTGGCAATTTTGGTCGGTAGTGGAAAACTAGGTATTTGGATCGGAATGGAATTCCGAAAGTTGGAATAGGTTCGTAGTGTCATTTGTGACGTGTGTGCAAAATATGAGGTCGTTCGTACGTGGTTTGATAGGTTTCAGCGTCGTTGGCGAAATTTGGAAGTTTAGAAGTTCTTAGGCTTGAATCCGAGGTTGATTTGGTGTTGTTTTGAGTGTTCCGAAGGTTCGACTAAGTTCGGGTAGTGATATATTGACTTGTTGGAATTATTGGTCGAGGTCCCAAGGGGCTCGAGATGATTTTGAATGGGTATCTGGGAGTTTGGAAGTTGGAGAATGCAGCTGAAGCTGTTGGTGTAATTTTTACTGGTGTGGCCGCACTTGTGGATGGGGAGCCGCAGGTGCGATGGGCGCAGATGCGGAAAAGGCCAACTGGGCATGGAGCGCAGGTGCGGCAGAGATGTCGCACCTGCGAGACCGCAGGTGCGAGGGGGGCTGCCACAGGTGCGACGCCTGGTCGGTTAAGTGGAATGCGCAGGTGCGCACCTGGGACTGCAGATGCGGAAGCGGAGAATGCGATGAAGGGGTCGCAGGTGCGAAAACCCTGGGCAGAAACCTATATAAGTGACACTTCGCGAATTCTTTCCCTTTTTCCACCATTATTGAACGGGTTTGAGCCTTGGGGCAGTGTTTTTTGAGGGAGAAGTGAGAGATATCGCTGAGGTAAGTCGCTTGGGCTTATTTACGCATGTTTATGATGATTTCCCACTGTTTAGCCATGAAATTAGTAGGGGTTTAGGGTAAAAATTGAGGGAGTTAGGAATTGAGTTCTGGAGAGTTTTAAGTGAGGATTTGAGGGACCAAACGGAGCCCGATTTCGATGAATTTTATATTGTTAGACTCGTGAGAGGATGAGGATTGTGATTCTGCCATTTTTTCCTGGTTTCGAGATGTGGGCCTGAGGGCCGGGTTTTGGCCGATTTCAGATTTTTGGCCTATTTATGTAGTTTTTTTTTTGGAATTCGATTCTTTAGCCTATGTTGATAGTATTATTCTGATTATGGATAGATTCAGAGCTTTTGGAGACCGAGTCCAGAGACGAGGGCATCCCGGAGTAGGATTTTACGTTGTTAAGGTAAGTAATAGTTTTAACTCTGTTCTTAAGGGTATAAACCTGGAAAATTTGATATCATGTGACTATTTGGATGTGATACCCACACTAGGTGATGGGCGTGTGGGTGTACACCATGAGGGATTGAGACTTAGTTCGTCCCGTGAGGCCTAACGACCATTATCTGTGTTACATATTTTCATGTTATTGAACTTGACTGCCTTCATGCTAGAAATAATGCTTAGGCTTTATTCTTGCTCACATTATTTGCACTCAGTCATAGAAATTCTTATACATGTTACCTCAGTCTCGATTATTTTGCTGATATGCTGTGATATTTGATTTGGGCTGTGTTCCCTCATTTGTTGTGAATTGTGAGGCTGGGGAGGTACACGACTGAGTGAGGCCGAGGGTCTATTGTGTGATATTTTATTACTGCACGTGAGTTGTCCGTGCGGATCCAGGTATTATTACCATAGCACGTGAGTTGTCTGTTTAGCACGTGAGTTGACCGTGCGGATCCAGATATTGATGTTATGGCACATGAGTTGTCCATGCAGCACGTGAGTTGTCCGTGCAGATTAGCGCTTGGGCTGTAGGAACTCCTCCGGAGTCTGTACACCCCGAATGAGTGTAGGTACCTATTGAGAGTGTATATTGAGTGCTGAGTGCTGAGTGATGGAGTGATATTGTTGTGAGGCTTCACTTAGTTTTGCTATTGTTTCATTTACTTCTTGATTTCTTTGTAGCATTCGTTGATTTATGGAAATTACCTATTTACCCCTGTTTGTACTTAATTGTGGAAATAAGTAATTGGATTATTTTTCTTAGCTCGTCACTACTACTCAGTTCCTTAGTTATTTCTGTTACTACTGAGTCGGTTGTACTCATACTACACCCTGCACTTCATGTGCAGATCCAGGTGAGTTAGAGCGCGGAGATTATTAAGTTCAGGCGGCTATCTTTGGAGACAACAAGGTAGCTGCTAGCGTCCTCAGGACCTTGTTACTCCTATTATTATTTCTTCCTTCGGACTGTATTGACAGTTAGAAAGTTATATATATGTTAGTTCATAGTTTTAGAAGCTCGTGACTTAGTGACACCCCGATGGTTGGAGCTTTTTTCTGTATTTTCTCTATTATATTTAGAGTTGGTTTAGTTTATGAGAAATTTAAATTATTGGAGATGTTTTATTAGACTCTTATAATTAAATTGGTAGTAATATTTTGGGAAATAGGCTTGTCTTATATCACGATAGGCGCCATCACGATCTAGGTTAGAAATGGGACCGTGACAGGGTCATCACAGTTGTATTCGTCTAAAACTTCAAATTGATTATGATGAATAGATTTTTTATGAGCAACGTAGTAAATAAAGAGTTCTATAGAGGGTCAATACTATGTCTAAATGGGAAATTCCCATACGACTAGCCTAAAAGTTATTGGGTGAGGCTCGAGTACTAAGCGTGAGGCGTGTTTGGGGATACAATATAACCTTTGAGCATAAGCCTCACAAGATAAGAGCCTCGCCCTGTCGCCCATGTATAGATGTATTGGCAAAGTTACTCTTGGAGCAGTTCGGACTAAAAATCAGTCCAACTTTAGATGCCCCGATATGAATTGGGTCAAGATAGACTGAGCTAACTAATTTTTTTTGTGTGTGTG